>VWZO01003002.1:41111-160734 GCA_013396975.1 Bucco capensis | reverse complement strand
GAAAGGACAAGGGGCAATGGTTTTAAATTAGAGATGAGTAGATTTAGGCTTGATATTAGGAAAAAGTTCCTCCCCATGAGGGTGGTGGAACACTGGAACAGGTTGCCCATGGAGGTGGTTGGGGTCCCATCCCTGGAGGCATTCAAGGCGAGGCTTGACAGGGCTCTGAGCAACCTGATGTAGTTGGGGATGTCCCTGCCCAGTTCAGGGGGGTTGGACTAGATGACCTCCAGAGGTCCCTTCCAACCCAAATGATTCTATGATTCTATGATTAGTAGTTTTCCATGATATGTGCATAGTGAGGTATACTCCCTACACAGTTTTGCAAGCTCAACTACGCCTAAGATAATATCTTGTTACTAATTGTTACTGATTGTTTGCAGTCCTTGACAATGACCATTAAGTTCTTCTTTCTTCGTATTCTGAGGTTGTTATCAGGATCTGTGTGTTCTGTTCTTCCTTAAACTGATTGTTCATCCCAAGGTTTTCTTCCAACCAGTTCCGATATATCTGATGCTGAATTCTTTCTTTCATTCTTGAACAATCCTCCTACGTGCCAGGGTGGGTGCTCTGTAACATAGAGGTTGTCATAGAATCAGACAATCCTTTGAGTTGGAAAGGAACTTCAAATGATCATCTATTTCCAACCTCCCTGCCATGGGAAGGGACACCTTCCACTAGATCTGTTTGCTCAAAACCCCATCCAATCTGGCCTTGAACAATTCCAGGGATGGGGCATCCACAGCTTTTCTGGACAACCTGTCTCAATGTCTGTCCACCCTCGCTGTAAAAATTTCTTAGAAGAAGTCATCTAACTGAAAGTCAGGTAGACAATGTAAAGTAACAAAATACAAGTTTTATTTTAGGACTAATCTAAAATATAGTGATGGCCCTTATCTGAAATATATTCCCACATGCCTGAAACAGCCACCTTATGAATTGCCAAAGAACTGGACGAAACAAGAAAGTTCAGACAACCCAAAATCTTCTGGTTTTTATTTTAAAAAATTGCATGGGATACTTGCTTCATGAATTGGTTAATGATTTCCTTATTAAATATGGTTCCTTCTAATTGCTTAATGCCACATTGAATCTGCTAAGGACCAGTTACAGCAGAGCTATGTTTGCAACCTCAGTTTCAGCAGCATTTCTCAAACACTCAGGCTATGTGTATCTCAGCAAACTCAAATATGTGGAGGAACATTTCTAGGCCCCCAAACACAACTCACCATATTTCTAGGACACTCCTAGAATCTAACAGAAATCCTGAAATACAGAGTGCTTCCTGGTGCATGTCTCTGGAGGTGTGCAGATGAAAGCATGTCTGAAAGACTTATATTCATGCTGTTTTCTGTGCATGAAGAGACATGTTATAAATCAGCCATAAAGCTGATGCAGGAAGTTCTTTCTTCTGCCATCTTCCACTCTACAGGACTGCACAAGCATGCTGCAGATTATAGTTATTTCTTCCCTGCCTTTCTCAGTTATCTCACTCTCCTTTGGGAGTGGAGACGAGCAAATAACGGTTTGTGCATTTCTCACTTCTTTATGAAGTCTTATGGGAATAGAGGCAAAGAAACATTTCCAAGTTCTTGAAAGCCAAAGACGAAACACAATCTGACATGACATAAATTTGCCAGGAGTTTCACACATCTTAGAACAGGCTAACATCCCCTGATTTCCCAGTGGCACATTCTACAATCCTGTCTCCTTGGCAAATATTATTTCTACTTTTTGTTTGTTTGTTTGTTTGTTTCTAAACTTTTCTCCTTATGAAACTCAGCTTTTTCTCAGCTATAAGCAACTGTAAACGTTCTTTCCATCTTCCACATCATCCATTTGGCTGTCAGGGTGGAAAATTCATTGACACTAAAATTCCTGTTCCAGATTAGAGTCAGAGTCTGTCTAGTCATTGATCCAATATAGGCTAGCATTGGATGAATTAAATTAAAGGTACAAGAAATAGTTGTGCAATCAAGACAGGATTTCTTTTTGCTCTGGAATTTTATTTTCTTTTTAAGGAAAATTTATTGGAAAGGCAAATGATACTAGAATTTTTCTGAGCCTGAGTCAGAGCACACATTAAACCAGAGGTTATGCCAAGAGTTCTTCCTTTGCTCTCATCACTCATCTGAGGAAGAAGGCTGGTATGGAAAGTGTCCTGGTTGGATTGCTAACATACTCATAGTTGGGCTTGTGAATTCAACTTACTTCTTCTGCATGGGCCTTTTCCTATGGCAAAAGCATGTGAATTATATTTATCTAAATTTTGGGCTTATGCTGGGAAAAACTGCCTGAGATTCTGGAAGTAGCCCTAAAAAAGGAACAAATATAATTTTTGTAAGGATGAAAACTAACTGAAATACAGAAGCTGAAAAAGCCTACAACATGTCAAATCACTTGAAAACATCCCCATTGACTTCAGTGATATATAAATACTCTAATGGATAGTGAGGCTTGAATTTCTTTATTTGGAAGATAGACTGAAAAACAAAATGGCATAGTAAAAATGAAACAGCACAATGAAAGGAAGCTGACCTTTCTTTTCATTTGTACTTTTGTTTTCACATTGCTTTTAAATGGAATCACATAAGTAATCACATTTTATTATAGATATTATACATATCTTACATGTTAACTATGATCATGTGATAACAATTCTGCTAGAAAATCTCTTCCCTGAAAGTCATTTGTTGGTTCTGTACTTGAAATGATGCTGCAAGGAACAGCATGAAAGAGCTGCTTTCTGCTATAACACATGTCAAGTAGTAATACTACCTACAGTGAAAATTCTTATAGCTAACCTGACTGTTATGTATCAAGACAGTGAAATCTGTGCTGAAAGGCTTGAGAAATCAAGTGTTAAATTAGGTGGCCATTCTACTNTCACAAGTGCTGAGTACAAGGGCACGATAACTCCCTTCTTCTGCTGACCACACTATTCCTGATGCAAGCCAAGATCCTGCTGACCTTCTTGGCCACCTGGGCACCCTGCTGGCTCATATTCAGCTGGCTGTCCACTAGCACCCCCAGGTCCTTCTCTGCTGGGCAGCTTTCCAGCCACTCATCCCCAAGCCTGTAGCGTTGCCTGGGGTTGTTGTGACCCAAGTGCAGGACACGGCACTTGGCTTTATTGAACTTCATACAATTGGCCTTGGCCCATGGATCCAACCTGTCCAAGTCCTTGGACAGCCTCCCTGCCCCCCAGCAGATCAATACTTCCACACAATTTGGTGTCATCTGCAAACTTACTAAGGGTGCTCTCAATCCCCACGTCCAGGTCATCAGTAAAGATGCCAAACAAGATTGGCCCCAAAACTGAGCCCTGAAGGACACCACTGGTGACTGGCAGCCACCTATATTTCACCCCATTAATCATTAATTCTCAATAGAAACTGATCAAAAATTTGTTACTTATTATACAAACAAATTATTGCAGTTTAGGAATCCGCAGAATGTACCAGAAATCTTTAAAAGGATGCAAAAATGGCCAAATATTCTGAATTCTATGTCCCCCATAAATGTGCGCAAAGAAATGCATGGAAAATAAGCTAATTTAAATGCTAATTAAACAGAGACAAGGTAAAGTTAATATGAATAGTCTGAAGAACAAAAGCACTGACTCATATTTTTTTCTGTCAAGACTGACGTAAGCATTCAGGCTAAAAGGAGCAAATTTATCAGAATGCAAATAAAATACTCCGCTTGTGAGTATATATTAAGGATTTTTGTAGTTCTTTGCATTTCACTTCTTTAATACATTGGAAGTTTTGCATGAGTCCTTATGTTTAGGTGGTGCTTTCAAGGGAGACCATATATTTCTAAACTTAGAAAAGAACCTACAGAAAACACAGAGATGTTTCATTTGTCTCAGTTTTTAATTTAATTTTATTTTGCTATAAGCTTTAATTCCACGTTTATAATATAGGATATATTTCCTAATCCACTATGAGATACAGCGTTCCATTATCACACAATGGAGATGCTGCTGGAGGACCCCAAATGAAGATTAATTTTTTTAAACAAAGTTTATGTTTTAAAATTTTAAAAAGACCAAACCAAAACAACAACAAAATAATGACAAACAAATGACAACTTTTTTTTGCCCCAAATATTTCTGAATTAGTTTTAGGGACTTTATGAAAAAGTAAAGCAAAAATCAATATAATTTATGAATTCTGAGAACGATGTTTAAACTCTCAAGTTTTTCTAAAAGAACATTGCTAAAATTATTTTGAAGAGAATGTGGAGAAAACAATCTGAGAAAGATTTTGAAAGTTCTTTCTCCATGTGGAAATCCACATAAACAAATTAGACATTTCAAAAGGTAAGGTAGGCTTTTACTCTAAGACAAGTACCTTTAAAGTAATTTCTTATCTCTGCTTAAATCTTTAAATTTCAGATAATAAGCAGTGTGTGTCATATAAAACTGCAGGTGAACTGACAATATTCTACTGAATTTTTAGCTTCTGAGGAAGAAAATGATACTTAAAATCTAAACATGATTCTATATTCTTGTGCAAATCCTCAAATGTATCCTCCTCTCAACAACAATTAAATGCAACTTGCTGTCATAACTTTCTGAGACAAAATATTAAAGTATTAATTAAATTAGACAAGGCTTCCAAAAAGATTAGTAAATTATATGATGATGAGGTCACTAAGAGAATCTTTACAAGACAAGATGCCATCATTCGTACTTTTTACGCTTCTGTGCACCAATACATTACATGATACAGCAGCTGTCTGTGTTTCCTTCAGTCTCCACCATTACGGCTAAGAATTATTCTAGATACTCATCTCATACATAATTACTTATATACACCTTCTGCCCACGCACACATTCTAAAAATTGGTGAGAAGAAAAAAATTGCTTAAGACCTAAGAAACAACCATGGTAGAAAGCATCACATACTTTTCAGTAATCACTATAGAAGATTGGGGGTGGGAGGGGAATTGAGTGGATAGAGCTCTGCCTGAGATGATTTAACATAAACTTGCTCCTCAGCAAGTGTATACTTATCCCTAATAATTTTCTGATCCATGACTTTTCATCTTCAGTATCCACCTATAAAAATGGCATGAGGCTGACTCATCACAACACTGAATTGTCAAACCCATTCTAGTATGCCTGGCAGAAGAGATATGAGGAGGGATCAGGAGGAGAGTGTACATGCAAATACACATGTGCCCTGGGTTTGTATACCAACGACCATGGTAGTTTCTAAATTAAATGAAACCAGGAACAATCTACCAAGGAACACGAATGAACTATGTCACTCTTTATTGTTAAATAGTGATTCAATAGCTCTGTAATGCATATATATGTTCTATCAAACTTAAATCACCAGTTTCAACTCACTGGTTTCAACTGCTGATTTTTATTTAATTTGTTCAGTATTAAGAGTTACCATAGCAGCCCATTCTAGCCTTAAAATGTGTGATTGAATTCTGCTAATGTCACAACTATGCATGAAGAATGACTAGAAATTTTTTTTTGCAAAGAAGNGGGCACATTGCTGGCTCATGGTCATCCTCCTATCCACCAGGACTCCCAGATCTTTTTCCCCAGGGCTGCTCTCCAACAGATCAGTTCCTAGCCTGTACTGATACATGGGGTTGTTCTTTCCCAGATGTATGTTTCAGACTAAAGTTATTGCTTGATGCACAATGTGAGTAATTTCAGTTCATCTGAGGTAATGAGACTTAGTGAAAACAATTGTAAGAGCTGTGATTTTTTCAGACTATATTTTAGAGGGTAACTGCTGATTAAACCTTATTGAATCGCAGAGTAGAGTGAATTCATAATCTTAGAGACACATTCTTTTGTTCCTGAGATATGGATGAAAAAAAAGTGTGCTTTCAGTCTTCTACATATACAAGTAGCCATTTAGCTTCCTGAGACATATTTATTTTTGTCTTTTCTGCCATCAACACCACAACATGAGCATGTCTTAACTAGTGAAAAGCAAATAAACCAGAGCAGCAGAAGAAATCAGGCTACAATAGTAAATGCAGACTAGTTTAGTCTCATTTTGGAGCTGTGTACTCTTCCTTTCAGAGTGTGAGTTCTACTACTAAATTGCTTTGTGTACCCAGATAAATTCCAGCATGGTTTGGTTACCTGGTTACATGGTTTGGTTACGCAGTGATCTCCATTACCACACTAAGAAAACGCTAATTGAATAAGATGACAGTTACTATTTTAAGTAAGATCCTGTTTCATGCACATGTTTCTGAGTAAATGTAACGGGTTTAGACATCTCATTAGCAGTAGCTTGTGCAGAGTAAGCTCTCTCAATTTGAAACATGGCTGCTGGTTAATTGAAAAGTCTGTAGTGTTCAAGGGTCAGAAATCAACTGGAAGGGATCTGTTTTGAGGGTGTACAGATTTAATTAAGCCTCAATTCTCTTATACAATCATTTTTGTCCCATTAAACAGCAAGTATTGGGTCATTAAATGATCATAAAGGCTTATTTACCAGTCATAAAATTCCAAAGTGTAGCAATCTTAAAAATATTAAAAGTAGAGTCCTGTGGCTGCAGTACACAAAGCAATTAGCACATTTGACATACTGCTGTATTTTAAGCTTGGTTTTGGAGACAAGCTACCCAAAATGTGGAGATTTGTGCTTAGGAACCTCTGTGGATAGAAAAGCAGAAATAAAAGGGACATAACAGTACATCTTTGACTTCAGCAATGCTTTTCAAGGCATCCAACTCTGTTGAAGCTTAATGTTCCCAGGTGATAAGCAAAGTAAAAGAAAATACACATAGTTTTTAGTATGAGATTGGGGCTGAAACATCACAGAATGATTTATAAGACAACAAGTGTTTGCTCTGCAGTGAAAAAAAATCTCATAAATGATCAGACAGAAAGGCTGACAACATTATGAATTTTTTTCTGCATTACAGAGGGTAAATGAAAATTTCATAAAGGTTTGTAGCATATCCCAGTATGCCTTTGTTCAGAGTATGTCTTGACTAGGATGAGCAGAACTGATTTTTGTGTTAGTGTGTGTGGCTGTTTGGAGCTAAGCCTACCAAAAGCCTCCACAGCAGCAGAAAAAAAAATCACCACATCTGGTAATTTGAGTGGTTAATAGAAGCAGAAACAGAAACAAAGTGATGCTTTTTAGCAGCAAATAGATAGCAGTGTGTTAAATATCTCTCTAGAATGAGATTTAAATATAGATCTAGATTATATAGATTATTTATATAATATACGTTATATATCTGATATACATGACACAGATGATATAGCTATAGAATGTGTGAAAAGCTTCTATCACTCATTTTATTTTCATAAAAATGTGCAAGATTAAGTGTCAGACAAAAAGAGAACAAAAAAAGAAAGAAGAATTATTTACTTGTGATTATTTTTCAATAAAAGCATATTGACTTTTCATTTTGAAATTCTTTGTTTACAGATTCCATTTTGATTTGTTCCTTTGAAAGCACTTGGAAATTGAAGGAACATATGGTAAGTGATCAAGTAAAACATTTTATTTTCTTAACGTTCTCATCTATAATGCTAATTATAGGCTGAGATTGCTATCAGTAGCTATAGGTAAGGTGTCATGACTTTGAATAAAGAGGTCTTCCAGGGGATTTTCCTCCTTTTTGTTTTTTTTTAATTCATTGTCCCTCTTGAACAGCAGTTGAGTAATCACAAGAAATATCAGTGATTCTACCAAGCAAGTGGATCAGATTAAAGATTAAAAGAAATGTTCTAGAGACTATGAGAGCTATCAAATGCTTTGAAACAGGAATATTTAGTCTTCATTTACCCAAAATGTTGAAATAAGTGTGTTAAAGGCAAGTGTTGTATAACTACCCCATTTTTCAGATGTAAAATACCTTCACAAACTAGGAAATGATACTAATTTAATCTGTCTCTGATACTATCAAGATTAGATCAGGGAGGCTTTACCCTGAACACTGCCATTGCTAATAGCTCAGGTACAGCAGAGACTGGTTGGACTGTGTCCTTCTCTCTTGATCTTGCCTCTGGCAGGGTCTAGCACTGACAAATTAATGGTTAGCATTTCAGCTCTGCAAGGCTTAAACTGATTTCACATTAGCAAGACAATTCTCTAGTGCGTATCTCCAGTCTATATTGATTAATTCTATGCAATTCAGTCTTATCTGGCAAATTGGTCACTACAATTTATAACTTCATGTATTCCACACTAAGATCAATGCAGTAGCTTTCTGAGATGGGTAGGGGTTAGGATTTTTCCTCACATTGTCCTAGATGAAGGATGTCCTTTGTATTGCAGATCTTGATAATTTTCAGTACTGCTTTTTCTTAGCTATATAAATAAGAATGACCTAATTCCTGCTCACTGAGCAGAGAAGGTAATCCCTATGGCATAAATCACATGGTGATGAATACACCAGGTGCTTTTCTAACATCCAAGCCTTTGCTTCCTTTAGAGGAAGTATAGACACCATTATCTTCCAGCTCCTCTAACAAACTCAGAAAAAACTCTCTGGGCTACCTGCTTAGTTTCAGCATTCCTTTGATAAGATCAAGTATTTCTGTGCTTCTAGGTGAATAGCTAGGAAGTTGCTAAATTCTCTGGGAAGATATTATAATTTTATTTTTTTAGTGGAGATAAAGAAATCCAAGATTTCCTCCTGACAGAGAGAAATGGTTTACACAAGCTCTAAAGCCTCACTCAAACTCCTGAAAATGAGTTGCAAAGAGTATAAATTTATCCTAAATAGGGATTAATCATTGACAAGGCAAGTAAGAGGACCTCTTTGGCAAACAGATTGTGTGTAAACCTAGATACTCAGAGCAAACATGTAAAATGTGTGAAAATGTCTATGCAATGGGCTAAAGGCAGTTATTAAAACTGGAAAGGGTATTATTCAGAAAGTAGAAACTGTGTCCATCTAAGGGAAACAGAGAAAGAATGTTATCAGGCCAAACCCATTTCTTATTCGGGATCAGTCAGAGATACCATCTCAAACATGAGTGTCAATAGAAAATGTTTTAGAACACACTGGCAAAGTGAATAGCAGCAAACTGCCAAGATCAAATCATATTTGCCTAAAAGGTCCAAGGAAATCTAATATAAACTTACTATCGTATGACCTGTGCTATGTAACCTCTTTCTTATTTAAGTATCAGCATGTGAGTAACAGAAGATGGCAAATATAATGTTATTTTCTATAATGGCATCCATAAGATACTATAGTTGAGTAAGTTTAATTTACAGACTAGTCAGACTTCTTTAAACTATGGGAATGAATATAATTAACAAATGAAGCCAGGAAAATATGGCAGTTTTTTTCAGGAAGAAGTCACAAACCTCTAATAACTTTCTGAGGAATTTGCAGACTTGTAGGAAAGCATGATCCATCTAACATAATAGATTCAACTACTAAAATCCTTTACCAAAACCTCATAAGGAAACAAGGCTGGTAAAGGATAGGAGACACTATCTGAAGTGATAATGAACAATACAGTTCTGACAGAGCTTATCTCTCCTCCCTTTCTTCTCAAAAGAAGATACTATAAGGGTATAGAAGGTGCAAGAATGAACAAAATATCACATGGTATCGACACCAGAAGAGGATTCTAGAGCTTTCTGGAAAAGCAAAAACTGTGGGATATGGCAGTGATGTATGAAGTTGTGAATGGATGGAAAGTGAGTAAGGTGTATTAAGTGAAATATTTGACAAGTTCAAACAAGATGAGTATTTCTTTGCACAACACATTACAGAAGTCATCAGGAATTGCAGGTGTCAAAATGATAAATGGGATTAAAAGGGCGCTAGGTAAATTCATGAAATAAAAGCGGTTATTAATATTACAAATTCTGGCTTCCAGTCAATGAATTGCCAGAAGGTAGGAAATGATACGAGAGAAAATAATAGTAATGCATATCTTGCATATATTCCTCCCTTCAGCATCTCCTATAAGCAAGCTAGTACCAAAGACAGGACATTATGCAAGACAGACTTGTGGTCAGAGACAGTACAGGCTCTTTTTTATCTAGATCTTCCATAGAGCAGAGTATTTTGAGACTCTTCTATGTAGACAAAAAAATCTTGTTTCCCAAAGACAGAATGTAAGGGGGACAGCTTCTCTAGCCTTTGACACTTTGACACTTGGGAAGCAGCATAAGAGCTGGAAAACTATTGCTAGAACTGAGTGAATCAGGAAAAAACTTGTCTGTGAAGTTGCTCAGTGCATCAGACTTTCATTTCCTTAGCATTCTTGTTTACAGTTCTGGGAGCCTTCAGCTAAATGCTTCTATTTAGATAAAGGGTTGTGAAGAATCTTTTTTGTGTGCAAATGTAGGCAGTTGTATTTAAAATGCTAGAAAAATACTGAAAACACTCAGAAAGCCACACAAAATATTTGGCAGAAAGGTTAACATGTTACAGTTATTTAATAGATATTAAAAAAACAACCCTCAAACAAAAACCCAACAAAAACAAAACAAACAAACAAAACCCACAACAACAAAAAGATTTAACTACCAGCAATCTTTCTCTTACCTTTAGCTGAGGGAAAGGCACCTATACCTAGGTCCAAGATACATACTAAATACAGGAAAGTAAAAGTCAGGATTTTAAAGTGGTCTGTTGAGTTTCATGTTCCTGTGCTTTCTGACTCTTCCCTTGCAGTGTTTGTAAAGGAATCCAATTTTCAGAAGGAGCTGAATCTAATTCTGAGAATTAGGTTTGAGTTTGAACACGCAAGTCAGCTCCAACTCAGCAGTTTCTGAAAAGTTATGCTGCTCATCTTTATCATGAAAGAAGGACAAAGAGATGAAATTTTGTGAGCTTGTTACCATGTTTTGTGCTCTACTCCTAAAAGCTTCTACATTCATGTCACTGAAACAGACACTATGGTGCAGGAACTGCTCAGAATTTCACCAAGTCACACAACACACCGCAAAATCTAAGTAGTACATCTGGTCATCAAATAACTCTTTCTAAAAGTGGGTAAAAAATGAATTTGTAAAAGATTTTCACTGAGGAATTTATGAATAAATAATTTTCAGACAGGGTATAGTCAACAGTTCTGCATTTGGAATATGACTTCTCTTCATGACTACCTTTTGGGTGCAGTTTGGGAGACAAGACATGACTAATACATGTAACAGTATCAAGGCAGTCATGATTTATGAATAGATAAACAGGTTATGTTTAGAACAACCTGAACAATTGACAGGTCAAATGCATTATTTGTTCCCAAGCAGATTGCAAAGAATCCAACCAGCAGCCTTCAGCTAAAGAACAGCTGTTATAAATAGAGCTAATCAGTAAACAGTGTTGTCCTTCCCTCTAGACATTTTTTTTATCTTTTTATTTTAATAAGTTCCCTCCAAAACAGAAATTCTATGTGTAGCTTTTTCTGTTCTCTTTTATTTTGTTTAAGTAGAACTTAGGATATTCCTTAGAAAGCAGATGCTTTTTCACACACAATGCTCTGGTCAAAGCCAATTTCCCAAGAAATAGTATGATTTTTTGGGGTTGTTTTTTTTTTAATTGGCCATGCTAACAGAGCCTCCCCTTGAAGCTCTCAGGCAAAATTAGATACCCAAATATCACACACAGTAGGAACATCAGAGTCTGTTTCCCACTGTAGCAAAATAACCCAAACAAAAAACTAAGGAGAAAAACATTAAAGTCTCCAGCATGAGAGATCTGCCATGGGTGTTTGCCAAAAGACCAGATGCTCTGACTGGGAAACAGATGTAATTTATGGTACTTGCCATTATTTTCTGTTTGATTTTCTTTCCACCTAACAGTGAAGAGTGAGATTTCAAACATTTGCTTTTGTTAGAACATAAACGTTTAAAATAGTCATAAAAATATTCAGAACACAATTTTTTCTTAATAGAAGAATCTTCATAGAAATGTATTTTAGGATTCATATCAGTGGAAAAATAAACAGCTCAAAATGTTGTGCTAGAAATACTATATATTCCCTGCTAATTGGCTTTACTGTATAGGTAAAATTGTGCAGTATGATATCAAGGGCATCCATAGCAACAGTTAGCAAATCCTTTGTGATTTGTACAGACAGCTGTCAAAAGGGAAAGATGTTTATGTTTTCAAAGTAGTGGCATTTTGATCAAACCATATATGAAACATTAAAAAGTAGGCTTATTTGGCTTTATATGGCAACACTATATTCTGTAGTCCTGGATCCTCATTTAGAAGAAAAAAGGCATAATGACAATATCCTTTACAAAACATAATTATTAAAAGCAGGGCAGAGCTCTGTTGTATTTAATTATCCTCATTTGAAATTTTCAGTGAAGCAAATCCTGTGTAGACATATTCTATGTTCAAGTCTATCACATGAAGAATTTAATCCACAAGAAAATGTGTCTGCATAATGATTACAGAAACCAGTAACATAAGCCGTGAAAGAAGAAATATTTTCCTGTATGCATTTCCTTTGATACAAATTTCTGGCACTGCAAATCAAATCCAATTCAAATTAAGATCAAAAATTATTACAGTAAGCATGTAAACAGAAAATGCAGAGTATGTCCAATGCGATAAATTCATCCCATTGCTTTATCATAGATTATCATTTTATAGACAACACAGTTAAAGTTGCCATAAAGCCACAATATGTTAATTCATGGTATAAACCATCAAATATAATCAATTAGAAACAAACAAGTATTTGGAAGTCCTTCTGTGATCTATATGCATTAAACTATGGCAAATCTTCTCTTTCAGTGCAGTAAAAAATCCTCAGTAATTTCACTATTAAACTCAGTAAAGATATTTCTCTTTAAAGGAAGGCAATGCAATTTCTAACCCTGAAAAATAGCCAGAATTCTTTTCCTTCTTAGTAACTTCTTTGATATTATCAAGAGAAACAAAGAAGTGGCTTATTGTTGNCTGATTTTCAGACTGTGCCTGGAAGTGGCTTATACTCAGCAGAGAAAA
Organism: Bucco capensis; assembly: GCA_013396975.1. Classification (NCBI taxonomy): domain Eukaryota; kingdom Metazoa; phylum Chordata; class Aves; order Piciformes; family Bucconidae; genus Bucco; species Bucco capensis. Next base: position 147,798 of record VWZO01003002.1, on the reverse strand, counting down.
GCTAACTCATAGAAATTGCTACTTGTCCTTGGAAGAGTATGAGATTCCTCTAGTTTTAGAAAGGCTAGGAGTCACTGAGAAGAAATACAACAAGTTCCATTGGAACTGCCAAGAATACAATAACCTTCTAGTCCAGAAAAAGTATTGGCTGCCTTTTCTTAAACCAACTATTAGTTTATTGGAACATTTCTGATAGCCTATGTACGTTAGCCTGCTGGATATAATACATCAAAGTACTCCCTTAAAGTCCCATGTCAATTATATCCATTAAACGGGAGGAGAGAGTGCAGCTGGAGTGGGGGTGTCTCGTCACTTTACTGGCCACAAGAAAGTACATCCTTGGCTTCCTCAGGATCACTGTACAAACAAAAACCACATTGTTATACTTCTGCCTGTAGTCTATCTTATTTCTTTCCTGTAAACAATTATGTATATGCAGTGCCTATTCCAGGAGCCTTCAACACCTCATCAAGAGTGCATTGGCTTTCATCCCATTCAGAATTTCAAAGAGATTTTTCTCCAACTTGAAGACAGAAGACAAAACTCCTCCTCAATACTGTGTTGGCTTTCATCCCATTCAGAATTTTCCAGCTTGAAGATAACAGACACAACTCTCAGTGTCTTGCCTGGCCCAATACTGTTTGTCTTGCTAGACAGAAGGACCCCTAGCATAAGGCTTTCAGTGTGTGCACACTGTTGCCAGATGTGCACCTCACCAATCTGGGGGTAACCTACACAACCAAATCTCTCTGGTATGTGCCTGAGGACCTAAACCATATGGCAATCTCTCCACATTATCTACCTGTGCCTGAACTGTGAAAGATGCTTTTGATGATTTTCTTTTCAATCTTTACTTGAAGCACAAATCCCTTACTTGGCTTTTCTGTTACATGAAACCACTAAAAACATCACTAAGGACCACAGCAGCAATGGTCTCACAGAGGACAGTTAGGGCAGGGACTAGGGTGGAAGAAGAGATGGAGCTTACAACAAAATAGTGAGTAACAACCCTAAATGACTATACTTTTGCACCCATCTGGATACTTGGCTCCAGAAAAATCCTTCTAAGAATAGCAGTTACCAAGACATAACCTCTATTGCATTCTTTTTGTTATTAATTCCAGTAATTACAGACATATTTCTTCATCATAAAATGATTATTCAATTAATAACTTTCAAGAAAACAAGCTTTTACGAGTAATTGTACAATACAGTATTTATGAAGGGCTCATCTTCTGAAAGTAAAGAAATAAAGAAATCAGTAAAAACATCTGTCACTACTCAACCATGAATGAATTATGAATTTTTTAGGAACAGGAATATTATTTGAAATTGAAAGACATCTAGCCATTACACTTTTGAGGAATTTGTCTTTTTTCTCTCCTATTAATAAAAACTCCTAAAGATCCATAGAAGCACTCTGCAAATCCCTTTTTTGTTGTTAATATTTTTGTGGACTATATGCAAACCAAATCAAACAGAAATATAAGAAGAAGGTCTTACTGTTTAATTCTGGATGACAGAATAAAAACTATCTGAGTAAGCTTGACAAGGTTCCTAAAGTTGAAAATATAGTTTGAGGGTAGCAATGAGAGATGTGAGCTCTACTCCTCTCTTGAGTGATAGACCTTTCATGATATCAGCTGTTCAAGACATAATAGGCATCCTGTTTGAATCTGATACTGTTTCATTTGATCTAAAAAAAAATATTCCTTTGATTAAAAGAATGTTCTTCAATAAGAAGAATGGAAGGCTGGGTAACACTAGTGGTTTACAAAGTACTACAGCCATCTAAAGTGTAGTTAATTATGATCTGTGGAACATCTTTGATGGTGGTTCTCTAAGAGCAAAAGAGAGCTGAAGGAATACAGTGTTGGAATAATTTTTACATAGTTATTACAGAGAAATTTTTAATGGAACAGCTTTTATTGGTAAGTATTGTATTTATGTTCATCATAACTTTCCTCAACAAAAACAGGAAAAGCATAAATTGCAAATTCCAATTTATTTCAAGTGTATATTTGGTTTCAAATATATGCTGGACTACAGATTAATTGATTAATTTTTGATAAAATAAATTCCACCATCTTGATTATTTTCAGAATAATTTTTTACTGAAAAGTTCTCTTTGAGTATCAAGAGTGTCTGTTATTTATCTTGATTAATAATTTCAACTGCAAAATCTTTACTTGTCAGTATACATCTAGAGCTTTAATGAGCTGGTTGCAATTTCTGTGGAACTAGGGTAATTAAACATGTCTAAGAATCAATATCTATTATCAGCAGAAATAAAAAAATTCTAGATATTTCAAGAATTGTCAATACTGAAAAGAAAGTAATTAATGGCCATCATACTAAGTAGTCAAGTATTCCTTAAAATATTTTATTGCTTTGATTACAGCAACAATGTAAAAATTGAAAACCTTAGGGGGTTTAGAGTACAGCACAAAAATATTATAGGTTGTCGAGACATTTTCATTGTTCAATCCCAATTTACTGTAAGAAGATTGCTGTCATAATAGCCAGGATAACAGCTAGTTATATTGCAAAGGTCAGGGTAAAAAGTCAATTTCATGTTGCTTGTGACTGCAAAACTTCTTTGACAAGAAAAATGTTTGCTTTTTTTCCAACTGACAGAATCCAACAGACATTGCTTGTCATAGACTGTTGATTTACAAGACAATAATTGAATGACACAGCAACAGTACTACCTGAGATTTCATTTGGTTCTGTGAAGAATGGAAGTTCAAAAGCTGCAATGAGCCAACCTTCAGAATTATTTTTTTTCCCAGAAAAAAAGAAACTATAGCTTTCATTAGTCCTGATGGGAATGCAATGATTTTACTGCTATATATTATGAATAATACACTCAATGAAAATTTGAAATGTATTGCCTAATTAGGGATTTGAAAACTGCACCACACGATATCCTGAAGATTCAACCACTGCATTTGATGCTATGCACACCTCTTGCGTGCACTTGTGAAGTATACACAGGGCATTTAAAAAGTTGAGGTCTGATGCTTCAAAGGTGTACACATTTTAGATCTCAAGCCCATGGCAATAACTATTATATACTTAAAAGTGTGATGGTACACATTTTATAGAATAAAATTTTCATACAAATTTCAAAATCTCATTATTTTACTAGTAATACATTAAGCAGAGCCCATGTGAGTGGAGATACTTTAGTTTAGCCTTGACGATAATGTTTTGTGTTATAATTATTACTCCCAGAAACAAATACATGATGAATTCAGAAATATTTGAGTATATATTTGATCATAAAAGGACATTTTTTTTCTCAAGCAGAATTGGCTGAATACTAGTCATCAACACCTGAATAATCTTTTCATAAAATTTCAGTGTGTTCAGGGACAAATATTGTTTACCTACACCTCATCTATGTATTTTTCAAGCTATGCACAGTATTTCTATGAAACTATTGTTTATATTAAAAATCCTCACATAAAAGTCTACTACATCATGTGATCAACTTGACACTTCCCAACGTGTCTTGACAGTAAAGAATAGTTTATCTGTGCATTCCCTGAAGATCTGAGGAAAGCTTAATCCCACTAAGAATAGAGCGAAGGAGGAAGACTTAGCAAATGTCGAAATTCAAAACTGAGAGGCAGGCTTTCTTAGAATCAGTTTTCTGTATTATGTGGTTGAAAGGGTACACGTTGGAGGAGGAAGGGAGGAATGCAGTGCAAAACACCTTCTCATGGAAGCTAAGATCAGAGAGGAAAGTCGGAATAGCAAACATTACAAGATATAGCCTGATCAAATTTCTAAATCTTTAAGTTTCTCTTTGCAATAAAGGAAAGGAAGATACCAGACCATTGTCTTTTGGAGGCTTGGATGGAAAAGTGCCCATGGCTGTGGATACCAAAAGCAGGACTCTGTGAATGCATGGTCTAGCCTGTAGGAAGAAAGGGGGATTCTAGGGAAGAATAAATAAAAGTTATGGAAGTAAGGTGTTGCCAAACATAATTTAGGATCATGTCTCCAGTTTTCCTGGCTCTGTAGTCATATTTATAATCCAAGAACTAAAATCTAATTTTATGTCTTGCTAAAGGCAAGCTTTGTCTGTCTATTACTGGAGGACAGGCAACTTGAAAAGAACCATTTTAGTGTCCTTTCTGTCTTGCAAGTAACAAATAATCCAAATAAAACAAGATGAATAAACACTGAAATAAACCTGACCCCAAGATCCTCTGGCAGATCTAGAAACTGGAGAGTGTCACTTCCAGACACCACCAGAATGGATAGCATCACTGATTGTCTTTTTCCATCATTTAAAATGTTCCTATATAATTATGATAGTTCCAAGCACTAGGGGTTAGAAATTTTCTCTATTGGTGCTCTCTGAGCTTAGGGCAGTGACATTTCTGTGGTGAAAACAAGTTCTGTCATTTTTTTTACCTGATCTTTATGTGGATACAAAATAAAGTAATTCTGGTGACTTGACATAAAAAAGAACCACAGGACTTCCTTTCTTTCCTCATAGAAAGGCTAACAAAAAAGTGTATTTGTCCTAAAGCCTGATTAGAGAGCTTCAGCACAGAGCTGTTCTTTCAGAAACAATCTTATAGGGTGCACCAAGAGTGCCAGCACAGACATGGAACTGGGAGTGTGGGAGCCGTTCTCTCAAAGTACACTGTGTCAAACCTCATAGCAATTGGTTTAGTGAAACACGTTTTCTCAAGAAGGCACTTAATATGATTCTCCTACTTCTGCATAAGCATGTGAGAAGTGAGTTTAGTCTCCTGCCCTCCTTCACTTAGAACAGCCTGAGATGACAACCTGCACTTTGGGGCAGAGAGAACAAGGTCTGGAAGCTGGCTTTCCTGTGGGCAAGAGGGCCAAAGGCATCCTAGGATGCATTAAGAGGAGCGTGGCCAGCAGATCCAGAGAGGTTATTCTCCCCCTCTACTCTGCCCTGGTGAGGCCCCACCTGGAATACTGTGTCCAGTTCTGGGCCCCCCAGCTCAAGAAGGATAGGGAGCTGCTGGAGAGAGTCCAGCACAGGGCCACCAAGATTATTAAAGGAGTGGAGCATCTGCCCTATGAGGACAGGGTGAGAGAGCTGGGTCTCTTCAGCCTGGAGAAGGGGAAGGACTGAGAGGGGACCTCACTAATGTTTACAAATATGTTAAAGATGAATGTCAGGAGGAGGGAGCCAGGCTTTTCTCAATGTCATCCAATGTTAGGACAAAAGGGAATGGGAGCAAGCTGGACCACAAGAGGTTTAGTATTAACCTGAGGAACAACATGTTAATAGAACATGTCACGGTAAGGGTGATGGAGCACTGGAACAGGCTGCCCAGGAGGGCTGTGGAGTCTCCTTCTCTGGAGACATTCAAGAGCCACCTGGACACATTCCTCTGTGACCTCATCTAGGTGATCCTGCTCTGGCAGGGGGTTTGGACTAGATGATCTTTCTAGGTCCCTTCCAACCCCTAACATACTGTGATACTGTGATAGAGCTCTAGCCACAAGGAAGTACACAGTGTGCGCTTTCCCAAAAGTGCATGTTTTGATCTGGAGACATTTTGACACAAACTGCTTTGGAGAACACGTCACAAAGGGCTTTTATCATTCCAGTACAGAATAATAAAAGACTCCAGCACACTCAAAAGTGTCAGGAAATGATTTTTTTAACCTCTAATCAATCTCGGTCTGCTTCCACTACTCCATTCCACTTTGGCCTGCTCCATTCAGATTAAATTAATTTGAACATAAAATTCCAGAAGAGCAGAAAAATATGGCACATACTTCACAATATATCTCAAGGTACTGAAGTTTATTGGTTACCTCACTTCACTAACATAGCAAAATTGAAATTTATTTACTTAACCGAAATGCTAGCATGTTCTTATTACCAAGAACTTTTCATATAATTGCAGTATACCTTTTGATCTGCTGTCTGAACTACAACTTCGTAACATCTTATCTATTAAAAAATACAAAGTACTTTTTATCAACTCAAACAAACTCTGATTTGACTTACAACCTTACACCCCACACCCTTTACTTTCTAGGATTTCTTATCCTATTATCTGATAGGAGTAATTCACCTTTCCTATTTATTCCTTATAAAAAATTGAGTTTTGCCCTTCCTGAATAATCAATCATTTGTCACTGGCTTAGATTTCATCAAATCTTATAAATAAAAGCAATCAGACAATTCATTCACAAACAACTCTTTATCACAGAGTTCAATTTGTAGTGATAGACATTTGGTATATGAACCTGAGTGACAATTAAGATAAAAAACCCAAAGGTCTCTGAAGAAAGAATGCTAAGACTTTACCTTTCCATATGCCAATATGTGTTCTTTTCATCACAAAATAGGTTTAAACACGTTTATTCTGCTTCACCATCCTTGTTATTGAATTCCAGCTGAAGACACTCATTTATATTTTCAAAGGGATTTATATCATTAGAGTCACTCATTTCATTTGGGAAAGTGTTTTCATCTACTTTAAAAGTGACATTTGGGTGACATTTAAAGTTACTGAGCCAATAGACCAGACTTTTTTTTTCCTTTTCCCTCAGAATGGAATTCTATACAATAATTATATGTAGAAAAAAATAAATGACGACAAAAATGTGTGCTCTCAGAAACTTTAAACTGTTTCATAACAACTTCAGCTGATAAGACTTAGACACACAGTCAACTATGAAAACCAGAGTATTGTTGTCACACTAACACCAAATAATTTGAATACCACCATTTTAAAACACTGCTTGATATGCTCAGGTTGCCTGACAAAATACTCAACACACTTTTTAATGAGATTGAGATAGAAAACAATTACTAATTGGTAGGTAGGAGGCAAGTGGCACAAAACTTCCACAGAAACTGTTCTAAAAGGTCAGAGTTTAGTATTCATGACTGACTGTGAAGTTAAGTCCTAGCCAGCTGCCTTCTGGGTGCTCAAACTCATACTTCCAAGAGCTCCATCCTTCTGCTTAACATTGAAAACATGTAAGTCTTCACCTGTTTTGCACACACTTAAGTCACTGACAGTTTGAGCACTGGGCAGGCTCTGCTTAGTAAGGAAGAGCCACTCACCACATCTTGATCGTGCCAATAAGATCGTATTTCCCATGCTAAACGCATTTGCTGCCTTCTGTTTTCTTTATAACAACCTTTTGGATACTAGAAAAATACAGTGCTCCCTTTCCTGGACTAACCACATCTTTTGGATTTTCTCCTTAGGTCACACATTTTAAAACTTCTATATTTGGTTTTGTTCACAAATATTTCCTCTAGGTAGATAACAGTATTTACCACTATGATGTCTCGTGGGTAGTTATTGACAATGAGAAATATGAAAGGACTGAGGAAAGGGGATACTCTAAGCCCAGAAAGAAATAATAAAAAGGCTGAGGGGAAGTCTCTAGACCTTGTCCCAGAAGCAAAAAGCCATCTTTAAACCCATCAACAAAGACATAGGCAGGTTACTTAATTCTGGAGCATCTTGGTTAGTGATAACAAAAAAGACCAGACTGAGGCTACAACCTACAGGTGTAATCGAACAATGATACTGGAAGAGCTGGTTGACTTTGGCAGCTAGAAGAAAGAAATTATGTATAATGTACATTGGGAATATCTTCAGTTAAGATTCAGTACAGAGGAAAATATCCTGTGACTGAAAGTGTTGGGGAGGTATGCTCAAGTCTAGGATTGTCTTGTCTCTACAGAACAATTAAATTTCATCTTGCTTTCATCTCTCAGGAGATCTACAGGAGTTAATAGGGAAGTAGATTCTAATATATCCATTAACCTCTTGATTATAAAGGTAAATATCATCCTTTGTTTCCTTGGTTATTTGATTTGAAATCATAAAAAGTATTAGATGCCTGATTTGCAAATTTAGTCTTTTTACATAAAATGTAGAGTGGGTTTATGCAGTAATAATAAGGTAATTAAAAAATATGAAAATAACCGTTACAGACTCAGCTTCTCTGAGTCAGATGAAAAAAATAATGGAGCAACTAGATGTATTTGGGCCCTCCAGGGTAAACATTCTGCAAAAATAATTGCTCTCTTTCATCTGCAGCTAAAACTAAGACAAGCAGTAATGTCCATAGCAATTACAAGTGAGTTAGTCATCCTCAAACACCTCTGGCAATCAGAGCTGAAGTTCCTAAGAAATAGTGTGAATCTCCCTTGGCTCCCTCCTTCTAGCTAGGGAAGCAGCTGCTCCAATTGCTCAAACATCTCTGGAGATCCACTGATAAGTGAACAGGAGCTACTGCAGCTTCCAGTACTAGAAAGATGATAGGGACAACTTTATCTGCCCCAAGGAAGAGCCTGGCAGCTATGTTTATTCACTCCCAGTCACTATTTAGGAGCAATTCAGCACAGGGTCTCTTCTTGCCTCTACTGGTATTTTACATGAGACTTAAAAGAACATATTTCTGAAACTGGACTCATCAGTGCTCTTTTGAAGACACTAGATGATTTAACCAAAAATTTTACTGAAACTTTCCTAACTTCTTTCATGCATAGCTTTGAAAACATTTTTTTTTTTTTAAGGTAGAGAAAGTATCTTTCACTTTATACAGTAAATAAAAGAATTTTTTTTTCAACAATGTTCAAAAGAAGATATGTGGTCTGAGTCTCATGATAAAGCACAGCCTAGCAAAAAACCTCTTTAAAAGGGTTTTAAAATTCCAAATATGGGGGAGGGGGGAAGTAAAAAAACTCCCAGAACTGTTTTCCTCATGAGAGAAACTCATGAAAAGCAAGACTTCAGCTTTGTACTGTTCTACAGGGACACAAATCTTGTCTTTGGTGGTACTATGCTCAGGAACAAGGTTAGTATGGTTAGAGAAAACCAACTCCTAATGTCTCCTGAGCAGGTATGTATGGCCTCCTTGCCTGCAGGCACCAGCAGCTTGTGCCAGCTGCAGATGCTCTTAGATCCCCTGGGAATCTATAGGTTCTGAGCTACCCTGTCCTGCCCTGACAAGGCACAAACGTAACACCTGTTCTTCCACTGCATAAATATCTCACAAAAGAGCAGAAATCTACCTCAAGCAAGCAATATGCCTGTTTGGGTTTGGGTTTTTTTCCTGTTTTTGCATTTTGCCTAAATAACCCTTTTTTCTTTTCCTCTCAAAGCAATTTTCTAAGCCTTCTTTTCATTTCTCTGCCCTTAAGGTAGCTCAGAGGAGGTATGGCAAAGCAATTTTTCTTTTGGGGAAACTAATATTTGACTGTTCTTGAAAAAAAATTGCATGCTAAATCTGAGTGTTGAGTAAACAAGGGTATCAGCTTGTTCCTTGATTTTAAAGGGAGTTTATTCTCCAAGCAGAGAAGATGTAGTCCTACTCTAGTGACAGAGGTAGACTGCAATACAAGATAACTGTATTTAATTCTTGGTTCTACTACCAACTTCCTCTGTGAACCTGCACAAATCATTTACCCTCTCTCCCCTTTTTCCATTATTATAATATCAAAGTTACTTATGGTTAATTATAATGCTAAGTTACTCTAGCTCATTATTGGTGTTATCTACCTAGTCAGCCTGTCATGAATGAAAGGCATAATATATCCCTTATTATGTACCTGCTTTGCTCCTGCTCAGCACTGGGACTCAGCAATAAATATTATCTATTAGATTCTTGAAATATTAATTTTGAGTCTATTTCTGGACAAAGTTTCAAAAGACATCCTTGATGGCTTGACAGCACTTATGTTTTTGAAAACACAATTTATCTGAGACAAAAACTTGGATTCATAGATTCACAGAATCATAGAATCATAGAATGGCCCAGGTTGGAAGGGACCTTAAAGATCATCTAGTTCCAACCCCACGGCCATGGGCAGGGATGCCAATCACTAGACCAGGTTGCCCAGGGCCACATCCAGCCTGGCCTTGCACTCTGCCAGGGATGGAGCATCCACAACTTCTCTGGGCAACCTGTTCCAGTGTCTAACCACCCTCTGGGTAGAACTTCCTTCTAATCTCCAATCTAAATTTCCCCTACTTCAGCTTATATTCATTCCCCCTTGTCCTATTACAATCAGACCATCTAAAAAGTTTCTCCCCTTCTATTTTACAATCCCCCTTTAGGTACTGGAAAACTGCTATAAGAAATCTTAATCTCAGTTTTGTGGGAGGATTGTTAAGGATGAAAGAAAGAATTCAACATCGGATATATTGGAACTAGTTGGAAGAAAACCTTGGGACAAACAATCAGTCTGAAGAACAACAGAACACACAAACCCTGATAAGAACCTCAGGATATGAAGAAAGAACTTAACAGTCATTGTCAAGAACTGCAAACAATTAGTAACGATTAGTGACCAAAGATATTTTCAGCGTAACTGAACACCTCATTATGTATGTAAAATGGTAAATTACTAAGCCTGCAGAAAGAGTATAAAAGAAGCTGTCTAAGCTGAATAAACTGTCTTCTCTTGCTGACTGCCTGGGGAGTCCGTTCTTATCTTAATCATCTCAAATGGCGCCCAAACAGGGACCCTCATATTTAGAGTCTTTCAGGTGATAAAGCCATGTCAAGAGGCTGTCCTGGTGACGCGCCCTGGTGTCAGTAAGCTGTTGAAAGGAAGCAGGAATCCTAAGCTGCTGCTGAAAGGAAGCAGGAATACAGCTGTCAATCATGTCTGCTGGAACAGAGGTGAGCACCAGGGTTATGGGGACGGGAATGTCCACAGAGGAAAAAACTGTTTATAAAACTACAGGAGAACTTTGGAAGAAACAAGGGGAGCATATCGACCCCCATGACTTATAAAGACTTTTGAAGTGGGTTGCTAAGGAGGTGCCTGATGTCACTGCAGTTATTATCTACTGCACTGAAATTTGGGACACGGCAGAAGTCAAGTTGTGGAATTCTGCCACCACTGGTGATGTCCTGACTGCAGGCTTGCTTACCCCTTGGCACACCATGTTTGAGACTTTAAAAAAGCATTAAAAAGAATGGTGGTTTTTTTTCAAAAATTTAAAAATTTTGAAGTTTAATTACATCAGGTACTATTTTTTTCACTGAACATCTGCATGTTTTCCCTTAAGAACTGTTCAGATTATCAATGTTTCTTTAGACAAAAAACAGTTGATCTCTTGTCTGTCGTTTACACAAACACAAGTATTTTGTAAAATGATTTTTAAAGATTAAAAACTAGGTGGTTTAATAATTTTAAGCAATATTGTAAACTCTATAGTCTTGTATTAAGCAACTGTAAAAATTATTAAAATAGACTCTGAAGGTTCTTTTACATAAAAAAGGAATAAACATATGTATTTCACATCTACAGAAAAAGTGGATTGTGTCTCAGTCTTCAGAGGATAAGCTCAGTTATCCTTCTTTTTAAAGACGATCTATATTAAAACAACACAGATTTTTCTTTTCTTTCCAGGTATTTTCACAGGATTTGCATAGTCATGTAAATCAGAATTCTTAAATTCTTTCTTTGCCCCTCCTGAAAAATCCTCCTTTCTCAGGAAAATTGTGCTCTTCCACACCATATAGCCCTATATTTCAGTCTCCCATTAGAACTTCAGTGATGTTTTTACAAATAGATATTAACACAGTACAAACACCTGAAAATAAATGTGTGGATTCTTAAAGTTTCCTCCTCTCTTCTACAGTCAAAAGATGCTGTTAAGAAATGCCATGGGCTTAGTGATTTCTTTTCTGTGCTAATGACACTTTCTTAAGATTCTGAAATGAGTATCACTAGTAAATACTCTTTATTAGCATTTGAGCACTCAGCACATCCTACTGTGTAAGAAAAATTTGAATGTTCTATGGGTTTTGTTTGGATGCATGTGTGTCATTCAGTTACCTGTGCAACCTCTACATACTCTGATAAATTAATTAAACAGCAGTCAGATCCAAGGGCCCTTGTTGCTTTAGATTCTGAGTAACTTTTTCCAATATGTGCAAGAATTCATACTTGGACCAAGACATAAATAAACCTGGAATATATCAAGACTTATATCTCATAAACTCTCATGATCATCTGCTGCTGCAAATGACAGCATAATATCATTAAAGAGCCTCTGTATGCAGAGTCTCTGTATTTTGACTGGCTTTATTAATATTACTTGTTTGTATTACTGATTGCCACAGGAAAAATAATTTTGGATGGAACTTAATATACTTAGAAATGGTCAATAAAAATAATCCATTGATTTTTCGTTGGTGCTGGTTGTCAGTGGAGATCCATCTGTTTGTTATTTTATGAGAATGTGACATTTGACTTTCTTCTTTTATCTGCCAGGGAATGAAGAACAAAAGAAGCTGCTGTAGCATTGTGTGCTGCCTCCCCTAGCGCTGTCCTGTGAAATCAGCTATTTAAAAAATCAATTTTTAGCTAAGGCTTTTCTGCCTTATGACAATACTCTCTACCCAGAGTTATCCAAATGCATTCTGGAAATCCTGAAGGGCTTGGAACTGCATAGTGTAGCAGATTTCTAACTTCCAATTGGTTCTTTAATGATCCCACAGTGTTTGTTTTTTATTACTGTGGAACAGTTGCATGCTCACAATGTGGATGCTTCTACAATACTTGAAATCAATACCTCAACATGCAGATGGGAAGAGAGCAATTAGGTTTCATCATGTAATAGGTGAGGTAAGGATAGTGCTTGGGGTATAGCACATATTGTATTTTCTGAGTTAAAACAACATGGCATTTCAAAAGCAAATGAATGTTAATCAAGCATCTGGCCCATAGGCTCTAGAGAAGAGGCAAACCCTCCTCAACCTGCCATGACACAGATATCCTAATCTTTCCCAGAGTGACTGTGTTACTGTGATGAGATTTGCTTTGTCCATGACTTTAGTAAAGCATCATTTTTAAAATGCATCCTATCCCTATATCATTCTGTCGCTTTTAAAAAAGTGATTCTACAAGAAACAAATGGGACAATACCATAGCTTCAGCTTTACTACCTTAAAGTATTTTAGTATCATCAATGCCCACGTTTTAAAAGTTTAGTCCTGTCAGCTATTTCTATTTCTTTTTCTATAAAATGACTTTTAATCTAGAGCTTTTTTAGAATGTTCTTTTCATGTCTCAATTGAATAAATTTTAATTGTTTGCTGAAATGGACAAATATCCTTTTTTTCCTACTGCTGGAACAAATGTAATTTAGCATGCTTACTGCTTTGTTTTGATTTTACTATTTTGCTGCAATAAGTTGTCCTTACTTAGCAGAGTTTGTTAACTGTGGATGTCATAAAATAGAAAAATTTGATGCATCATGATCATTGTTCTTAGTTTCTTGTTTCATCACAATTTCATATGAACTGATTTTTGCACAACATTAATTGACAAATCTTAATTAAATAAATTGCATTATGTGATCTATGCACTCTCCTGAACAAAGGACTTTTACAAAAATGGAAATATTAGTATTTTGTTTGAAACCACAACTTTAGTTTTGCTGAAGAAGGATGTACATATCTTACCAGACATCAGTTTATAACATGCAGAAATGTAGTACAACTGAAATTCTCCTTCAAGTGAAGTGACTAAAAGGAACTCATGGCATGTGGTGGTCAGATTCTCCATACCATCTTTCAACATGGAATTAAATGCTTCAGAATAGCAGCTTCAGCCAGGACAGAAAAGGCAATAACAGGTATTTACTTTGCAGTGTCTCTTTCCTATAAGAAAGTAGCAGACTAAATACAGAAATTTGAGAGAAAGGATTTGTTGTCAACTCCACTTAAACAACAGTAACACAGTAAATGTCTCAGTCAAATCATACCAGAAGTTTGCTGAATTTGCTTCATTATATCTGAAACACCTAAGCTGGGAGCATTTTTCTGTAGTACCAGGGGGAATGTATAGTTTCCTTAAAATAGTTTTATTTATCCTTAATTTCTTTTTTTTTCCAGACATTCTTTTGGTAATATTTTATTTGTGTTTTAATACCTTACAATTGTTCTCTTTGTAAATCCATCAGCTGGTGATTCTGTGGTCTTGAATTCCTTCCCAAGTACATGTTTGGCATCTGACTACACTTGCAGTTTCAGACACTTGCCATCTGTTCCCTTCTGTGAAGTCTGTGCAGTCTGTTTTTTCTGTTCACTTGGTGTTACCATTGCTTTTTCTCAAATGCCAGTTAGGGTCATACACCAACCTTTAATAAACTAAATATTTTTGTTTTCTTCACACACCTGGCAGACCATCAACTCATGTTCCTGTTTGACTGGAGTGTGAAATAACATTTCTTTTCTGTAATTGTCCTTCCATTTTGCTGTTCCTGCTCTGGCTGTATGTCTTCTTTCCTACAGCAGTGGTTTGATTCCTACTTGAATGTTATCATCTGGAATATAAATTGTACTGGGTAGAATATTTTTCAGCTAAACACTGAGTTTTCTTTTCAAATGTTAAAGCAGATGAATACTTGCTGACTTCCACCAGTGTTTTGGAAACTAGGTCCTGCTGTCCAAGAAGTAGCTTGTGCTGCTGTTCTGGATGCCTCAAGATGATGCATGAAGGACATGTTCCTTTCTTGCTCTTACCTGAGTTTCATCAGTAAAACACAGTTTTATTTGGTTCAGCTAAATGTCACTGAACATGGGCAGGAGTCTGATGGAAACATCTGTTTTTCTTGCAAAATGCTGAAGACGCCAGGACTTTTACAGCTGTAGTTTTCCTCCATTTTTTTTCCCATTTCAAGGGTTACTATGGCTTTCAGACATGAAAGGTGGCTAGGTCTTCACATTGATACTTCCTTTGTTTCTGACTTCACGTAAAAACTGCTTGATGGAGTATTTTAAACTTAATACACAAGTATATTATGAAGTACTAACATTTTTTTCTGACCAGAAATTCCAAGGTTTAGACAGCTGTAGTTCAGGTCTTCTATAACTGATACATTTATGACTCATGTAGTGCAAAAGTGCCTGTTTGAGGATGAAAGCTTCTCCACATGATAATCAGTGTAGAATAATTTCCTCTCTGATTTACTCATTCATATCAGTAAATCTGATTGTGGAGGCATACTGGAGTAATGCAGCAGAAAAATATAAAACTGAGTGCCTTGTCTCAGGTGAGCTTGCTGAAAGGCAATTTTTTTTCTGTATCGCACTCTTTAGCCATATTTGTATAGACAAAAAGTGAAGGTAGAATCTTACATCTTTGTCTAGACTCATTGTGTCACTGAACTCTGAAACACAGATATTGTATGCTCCACCATATATTAGATCTACAATCTCAAATGCAGAATACATGTTTCTAACTTCTTGTCCACTGCTGCCATGACTGAATATCATCCTTAGGTTCCTCAGCAGAGCTGCCAGGAACTACATTCTGAGCAAAGCCTTAGCCCCACCATAATCTTCTTTTTAATCTTCTTTCAACTGAAAATATCCTTTACAAAATAACCCATCCACTCCTAACTTGGCATATTGATAAGGAAATGGGGATTACCTCTAACATTTCTCCAGTAAACTAGCCATACAGATTCAGTGTTTATTACAATGTAATTGAGGCAACAGTATGGCCATATCTGGGAGATGTGAAATCAAGAGGAGGTGAGCTGCACCCCAGGTTGTGCAAAGAGATGTCCTTTAGTGCCCTCTCCAGAGTCAGTTTACAGCTGTTGGCTGAATGTAGAGTTGTACACTCTCCAGGATATCTGTACAGCTGGGACAGAGACCAGTACTCCCAAAACGCCATGAGTCTCATTTACCTTTTCACAGGTGGGTGGAGTGGCTGCTTAGCCTGGAGAACCTGAGAGGTCCACAGGGCAAGCTCTGGGAAAAAACCTGTTTTGGCTGTTACAAAGCCAATGAAGATATCCTTGACATGGGAATGTTTTTATGTAATTGCCTCTTCTGGGACTTTTACAGCTTTTGAAACATCTGTTACTGGGTACAGCCAGAAATGAGAAGCTGTATTAGATGAGTGGTTACTCTGATCGAATGTGGCAAGGTTTATGTTCATGCTGCTATTAAGCTTGTCACATTCCAGCAAATGAATGGACATGTGCAGCATAATACATGCATATTATGCAAGAATTTTACAGTGCTGAGCTGCCATAGAGTTGACCAGATTTCCATGAAATGAAAAGTAAAATGCAAATCATTCCCAGCAATCTGGCAAAGCTGGTTTTACAGAGAGAGAAGTGAAATTACCTTTAATTCTCAAGCTCATTTCTATAAAATGACACTACACTGAGGAATGCCAAAGTAATAGGACACAGATTACCTTCAGGATAATCCTTAATTCCTTACTGAATGCTTCTGGGTCAATTCTAGTCTCAGGTACAAGGTATTCAAAAATTCAGATTCAAGGAAGTTAATTCTGATTTCTACTGTGGTGAAGGAATTTTGACACAGAGCTCAGGAAAATTATCAGTTTGCGAATGCGCGTTGTCCAGATGCAGGTGTGCCTACAGACCCCAACTGTTCTTTACAACTACCTGCTAGAGACAGCCCTTTTCACCAGCTGGCTGCCAACATGAGGTTAAACCAAATGGTAGTAATCCACTCACAATAAATTGTTTGCATGTCTAACTCTTCACTGCTGATCTAGTTCATTTTGCTGTATCTTAGAGATTGTTTCCCATGAGTAGACCTGTTAGAGGGCCCAAGAGGAGAGCAATCACCAATCAAGAAGGCAAAGATAACTCCTTTAGGAAACAAAGCTGTTATCAAACTAGAACACAGGATTATAATTTTAGCGTAATTTCTTATTTAAATGTTTATAATGATGATGGTTTGTTTATGGTAGTCTTAAAGCACTTGACCTGTTCACTCAACTTGCTCCAGCATCTGAATATTAATCTGTCTGTGTTGCTGAACTGCAGCACACACTTGCTGGTATAGTGTGGCACCTTTCTATCTGCACACAGCAGCACAGTGCAAATTATGAAATATTGTATGTAGTGCCTCATTTCTTAAAGTTGCACAAAATTAATTACCCAAACAAACCAAACTCTGCCTCATATAATCAATACACCGTAAACAACTCAACTGAAAATCTATTTGTCAGAGTTACTTATGAAATGAAGACTGGAAACTCTGGGTAGGTTACACACCTGTCATATAAGGGGGCTGAATGAAAGGAGCAAAGCTTTGAGGTAAAATCAATATAAATATGTACTCCAAGACAACACCTTTGCTTTTAACCTCACTGCAGAATTTTTCAAAGGGTATGTTTGCTACCATGGGTCACTAAAGCAGAGCATTTGGTAGAGTAAAGCAATAAAATATTCTGCTAGTATTTTATGGTGGAAGGTTTGCACAGCATTAACCTTGCACGGCACCTACATATATTGCACAGGAATGGGCACAACCTCATAAGCTCAGAGTCCCTTTAGAGACAGCCAATTTAGTTCCAGCTGCTCACAGTAAGCTCAGAAACAGTAGATCTCTCATTTCTTCAGATCTCATGCTTTCTTAACTTTACAGCCTCCAGGTAACATTTTCAAAAGCATGTAATGTCTTTGGGTATTGCGTTTCACAGCTGTCAAAAAAATGTGACAAAATATCTACTTGCTTACTGAGCAGACAGAGCTGTGTGGATCTCAGGAAGGAAAAGGTGCTGGATGTTATGCAGCTTCCTGGGTCAGCATCAGATCCATCATGTGTTGTTGAGGCACTTTTATTAGAGGTAATGAACTAATGAGTTAGAAAGTTTAAAGTTTGTATATATCAGAATAAATTTCATTTATTTGATTATTTTGAGTCAAGACTGATTTGCAAGTTTTAATTTTGAAAGTGATATGGACTTGGAGATTGTTTAGAACAAATTTCCAAATTTGCTTGTCATTTTTCTCCTGCATCTCAACATAACTTGCTTTTCTGTTTAGGATTCCAATGCCTGTATTTGTATAACTTTGTAGAACACACTTGTGTGAAATTCTTTAGTTATCTTCTCCACCAAAAAAAGGTTATATACCACATGAATCTGAAGAAAGCTAGAAAAGATGATCCCTAAAAAACTCATATCCTAGAAAGCAAACTTTTCCCCATTGCATGTGACATTACCAAGGGAAATAGATGCCTGAATTCTTCTTCCTATTGCCACTTTCAAGAATGCTTTCGTTTCAATTAGTGGAAGAGATTATGTTTTAAAGATGAAAGGATATCAAACTAATAACTTTCTAAATCCCATGAACTGGGACACAAAACTGGAAACACAACCAGAACTTTTACAGCACCTCTTCCCCTCATATTGTCATTGCACATGTTAAATGTATTATTCTCAGGTGACACTTGTAATCCTGTAGACAGTGTCAGCGTTATGGAGAAATTATGTTCTGTGAGTCTGAGTGCAAATCACAGACAGGAATGTTTCTGAAATTTTGAGGCCTACAGATGGGGTAATACCTCCTATACCATATGGATGAAAGGGATAGAAGTGTTGCTGCCAACAGCACACCTAGAGAATATTCATTGAGAAATATTCAGGCAGCAAAAGGGAGACTGAAAGTTACCTGGTGCCAAAAAAGGAAGTGGGAATGGGGTTTGGGGGCTATTTTTGTTTGTTTGTTTGGGGTTTTTGTTGTTGGGTTTTTTTGTTTATTTTTTAAATCCTCTCCTTTGCACCACATTCTTGCAGACTCTCTGCACTGATTTTTCTTCTAATAAGAAAAAAAAAATAGTTCTTTTTAAAGGAGCAGTGATACAATTCAAAGAGAGAAAAATAATATTCTATAATCTCTATGTTTCATCTCTGAGTTTTATGATCAGCATTCCCCAGGCAATATGCTTCCTTACATCTTTGCCATCCACCTATGTACATGCAAACTCAATGTACATTTGAGTACATCATCTACTGCCACAAAACAGCAGTGTGTTAGTTCACTGAAATGCTGGAAGGTAAAAAATAGTGTAAAAACAAAATGATAAATCAGAGTAAGAGTAGGAGAAAATTAGAGAGAGACAAACAAAAGAAAAAAAGTAATTTTGTGTTTGGTTCCTGTGGAGAAAAATAGACTCCTCAATCAGAATGTAAACTCTTCTCAGCAGTGCTACAATTATGAATCAAGTCACTGACCATGATCCATTCATAAAACAGTACATTAACTTTTAAATCCTTGATATAATAGTGAATGTGCAATGTCAGCAGTACAGAGTTTTGCTTCTGGAGAAGGAGGTCTCTTCATCAAGTCTCTGCATCTCTGAAAGACAATGGTGAACTCAGTACTGATCATCTTTAGTAATCTACCAGAGAAAAAGTAACAATCAGAAACACCTGGCTTATATACTCTTCTAGTAGAGTACTTTGAACATTTTCTGTTAAGAAAATAATAGTTAAAATTCAGAGGTATCTTCCTGAGGTAAATAGAACTAAGAATACAGATTAAGTTTTGGCAAGGTAACACAGATATGCGAAAGATATGCCTCAGATTCCCTGCCCAAAAGAGAAGTTGAACTGCCCAGGGAGAGAGTGCTCTCTGAAAGCTGCTTCTCCTGCTTCTCTCTAAAGCCACATAGCAACGAGCTGTGGCCGCAGCAGTGGATGAAAGATCTCACAGGATGGCTGAGTTGGGAAGGCATATCTGCAGACCTTCTTGTCCAGCTCCCCTGTCCAGAGCTGGGTCAGCTAAAGCAGGGAGATCTGGAACATGTCCAGTTTGGTTTTGAATAACTCATATACCTTTGAATCCCTCTGTCGATACATACCCCAGCTGAAGAAGTTAAGTCTACAAACTGAGTAAACCACTGACAGAAATTCAGATATTCAAAATTTGGGGGGTTTTTAGTCCCTACATGACAGTCTGCTTAAACTTTGCATGAATACCTAAGGCTCAAAGCATCTGCCATAAAAGCAATTTTAAGAGGGAGATGTAGTTATTTTTTAATATATCTAAGATTTTTCACAATATCAATTCTAGTTCTGATTTTCTTCACTCAGATAAAAGAGTATTCTGTGAGATTAAGCTTTGGTTTGTAACAAATGGCAGCTGATGTGAATCTGCACTGAGGTGTCTGACGCTGAGCTGGAGTTATCTATATTTGTTATGTGGAAGAAGAGAGTTCCCATCTCATTAAATCCAGTTGGAGTCTTTAGAGAGACCTCCAGCTGCGGGCTCAGATCAGAGGCTTCAGAAAAGTGACATTTGATTAAGCAAGAAATAAGAAGTTATTAAAACTTGGAATCAATCCCTATAAGAACAGGGAGGAAGAAAGGGTAGGAAAGTAAAATCTCTCAACAGCAGAGAAAAAGAGTAATGTGGGAAACCTACAACACTACTGTATTTGTGTATTTGCTCTCAAGAGCTGATTAGTAATGGCAAGAGTATGCAATCCCTTTTCTACAGTACAGTATGAAACATGGAGGACTTGGGGTTCTCTGACAATAGGATTGTTGAGTGTCAGCCAAGATAAAGGTTCTCAGTTCTGAGACCCCCAAGAGACCCCAGACAGGGGAACAGCCAGTCACCAGGCTTTGCCTGCAGTGGTGCTGCCTGGAAAGCAGCTCCCATGGCAGC
Source organism: Bucco capensis (assembly GCA_013396975.1). NCBI lineage: Eukaryota > Metazoa > Chordata > Aves > Piciformes > Bucconidae > Bucco > Bucco capensis. The sequence goes on along the minus strand of VWZO01003002.1, from coordinate 127,351 downwards.
TGTCACACCTGTAGACAATCTTCATCAATGGACAAGGTGTCTATTTTCTACTTTCTAATTTTGCTGAATAAACTTTTTTAACTATATTTAGGCTGGGCCTTGATACACTCTCCTGGTGTGTATTTATCTAGTCATACCTGACTTCTAGAAGCCTGACTCCTAGAAGATCATGTTTTGCAGAAATCATTCTGTTTCTTCTGAGAACAGCAAACTCCTCCACTGAACAGAGATTTAGGTTGAATGTATCTGTCAATCCAACACAAAACAAAGAATTTTATGCACTTAAAATGTGTAGTTCACATTTCCCTGGCAAGCTGTGTCAGAGAAAAGGGAGTTGTCCTATGACTCCCCAAAACCTTCTGTCACACATACTTATTGTTATAGAAGGTGTCTACTGGAAATAACTTATTCCACACAAAGAACAATCAAAATAGAGATATATGCCTTTTACCTACACAGACCAGGAAGCTGCATCTTCCCTTGAAAACAAAACACTAAAACATTGTTTAGAATGAATGTAATCTGAAGGGTTATGCTCCCCCACAAATATGTCCTATAAATTAGGAATAAATAAATAAATTATTAGAATTGGAAGGCACCTTGGTAAGTAACTCCTTTGCTCTGAATGAGATGAAGCATATTTAGACCCCTGCTCACAGACAGTGGCAAAGCTTACCCATAAAGACTTCTAGTGACCAGAATTACAGTCTTTTCTGCATGATTTGTAACTTTGGTTAATTTTCTTTGTAGTTAAAGTATTTTCCCTAATGTGCAAAGTTGTCCAGAGAGATGGTAGGTGCTTTTTCTCTGGAAATATTCCAGGTCAGGTTAAATAAGGAGTGGACCATATGGCTTAAAATTGGACACAGTTCAATGCATGGGCCCATGCCCTTACTAATAGAGGAGGATAACTACAATTTGTGCCTTAGGTATTCCCTTGGTGGGTTAGGCATTCTAGAAGAATAATTTTCAGCATTACCATTTCATTACTGATGCATATTCAGGTCATAAACTACTATTATATCTCCAAATACAGTATTTCTGCTTATTCCTTAATTATGCATGTTGAATAATAGTGTTCAGTTTGCCCCAGGCATGGCATTTTCACCTTACATTTTATCCCCTGAATACTGTTGATTGCAAAGTAATTCTTATTTTCTTAAACTCAGCTTGAATTATGAATTCTGTGGCACCTCATAATTCAATGTCACTCAGGAATTTAATTAACTGTTTAAAATATCAGTTACACTCTTGCACAAGACTACATTCAAAATGCACTAAAAAAATCTCAGAGCCCTGTTTGATGGATGACTTTTTCAATCAGGATCAATTTTATGAAGACTGCATGTAGATTGTTTTACCCTAGGTCTTTGAAAACACTGAAATTAATTTATGTAGACTCTGAAGTTTCCCCTTCTACATACTAGGCCAGCTATCCCACCAAAGGAAAAAGTTAGTCATGTTGATGCAGGGAGAAACTTGATGAAATTTAACAAGGGTAAATGTAAAGTAGTGCATCTGGGAAGGAACAACCCCATGTATCAGTACAGACTGGGAACTGATCTGTTCGAGAACAGCCCTAGGGAAAAAGATCTAGGAGTCCTGGTGGATAGGAGGATGACCATGAGCCAGCAATGTGCCCTTATGGCCAAGAGGGCCAATGGCATGCTGGGATGCATTAAGAGGAGCGTGGCCAGCAGATCCAGAGAGGTTATTCTCCCCCTCTGCTCTGCCCTGGTGAGGCCCCACCTGGAATACTGTGTCCAATTCTGGGCCCACAGCTCAAGAAGGATAGGGAGCTGCTGGAGAGAGTCCAGCACAGGGCCACCAAGATCATTAAAGGAGTGGAGCATCTGCCCTATGAGGACAGGCTGAGAGAGCTGGGTCTCTTCATCCTGGACAAGAGGAGACTGAGAGGGGACCTCATTAATGCTTATAAATATGTTAAGGGTGAGTGTCAGGAGGAGAGAGCCAGGCTCTTCTCAATGTCATCCAATGTTAGGACAAGAGGGAATGGGAGCAAGTTGGACCACAGGAGGTTTAGTATTAACATGAGGAGGAACTTCTTTACAGTAAGGGTGACAGAGCACTGGAACAGGCTGCCCAGGAGGGCTGTGGAGTCTCCTTCTCTGGAGACATTCAAGAGCCACCTGGACACATTCCTGTGTGACCTCGTCTAGGTGATCTTGCTTTGGCAGGGGGTTTGGACTAGATGATCTTTCTAGGTCCCTTCCAACCCCTGACATACTGTGATACTGTGATGTGATTTACTCTGACTGCTTTAAAACACTAACTGCTTCTTACCACTTCACAGTCTCTGAGGCTTACGCCAATAGCTAATTAAATTCTTCCATGGGCTTCCTGATCTAACATCTTCACGTAAGGCAAGCTTACACTTTCCTTCTGCGGCACCTGGGGACTCACCATGCCTTCTCAAATTGCCCGTTCCTGGGGAATTTTTTCAGCCAGTGTTAGGGTAAGCAAGAGCCTATCATCATGAACACACATCCTCCCAAAGTGCCTGTTTGTGGTCACTGTGGTGACACAGAAACCCAAAAGGGATATTGAACATTTTCAGTGTGCTCACTTTGGTGGCACAAAGGGTAACAGGATATTTAATTCTAAAGCGACTAAAACCACACAGATTGACTCCAGCTGAAACCAAGTGGGTAACCATGGCAACAGGAAAATAGAAGCACAAATTATTGCATCAACAAACACTACATAGCCAGGCTCCCTGACATTCTTTGTCTTGACTCTAGGTTTCCTACAGAAGTTTCTCCCCTGTGAAATCACAGTTTGAAATCTGCACAGGCCTGCACCAGTTTATTAGTACAACATTGTAAATGCCACTCTGAAATCTGTTTTCAGACATGTCCCCTCATCTCCTGGTTTATCTTTTGTCCATATAATGTTTTCTAGCCTCTGCTTATGTTTTTGTTACTTTTCAGATGAAAAATTCTGGATAAGGCTTCTATCATCTCCTTCACGTTGCTGGCTCATCCTCACAATTTCTCTCTCTTCCTAGGTGACAAGTATTTCTGCATTCGGAAGGGGCTATAGCTTCAACCACTTTAGGAAAACAAACCTAACCAAAACAAAAACAAGTTGCTGAAAATAAATTCCTTAGCTATAGGCTTACATTTTTCTTTTATTCTTAATTGTGCTTCAGATTGCTAGAGGCAGAAAAGAAGAAAGGGAATAGAAATGGCTCAGCCAAGGGACTCTTCAGTAATTGTCCCTGGAGAAAATTCTGACTGTGCTTCATAACCAGCCAGTCAAAAGAAATAAATGAATACAATAGCAATCATCTGTAGCAGGAATATTTTGTCCTTATCACATCTTCAACAGTGAAAAAAAATGGTCTTTCAAACTTCCTTCAAAAACAGAAGAGTAAGTAACTACAGTCATTCCAAGTCAGGTAATGATCCCCACTGAATCATGACATCCCACTGAAATTTGCTCTGATTTTTCATTAAAAATAGGTCTCTGAAACTTGCTGAAACATCAAGTACACCAAAAGAAAATATTATACAGATATTTCCTGATTTTTAGGGTCCTGTTTTGAAATTAGCTATTCTGACAACACTTGCAGTCATAGTGAATCCATTGAAAAACTCTAATTAATTCTAGCACAATAAGGAGAAGAGTCACTGTGAGTGCTTCTAAATGTCCTTTATGTTGAAATACGCTCTATAATAACTGCTGATATGGTATTAAGTATTCACTATAATTGGACATATATCAAAATTGCCTATGATTTCAGAGCCCATTTGTGGGCAAGATTCAGCAGCAAGTCTGATTATGTTAAATGTTGATTTTTCTGTGCACATATATCATGGTAGAATATCTGCCTCCTTTAACGCAAACTACCTCTTGATATCAATTTATCTAACTAGAGAAAATCAGGACTCATCAGCAGTTGATGTCACACCTCAGGTAAGTGTAGCAAAGCACTGGCAGAGTCTGTCAGTAGTAAGGAGGGCTGCCTTTGTAGCAGCTTTTAGCTCAAGAGCCTTTGCAACACAACCTCAAACTTGAATCACTGGTCCTACAGCCTCCTGCGAAACAAAACATCCAAACCAAGCACACTTGTGGATTTTATGCTTAGGATATTTTTTTTTTCATACAGAATGAGATTATCATTAACTAGAAGCTTGGTTAATTTTAAAATAGGTATTTTTATACTCATCCCTTAGATTACTACAAGATACAAATGTGGAAAAGGAATTCTCCCTCCATTACTTATTGGAGAACAGATTTGCTATGTAGACTCCCATCCCAGCTATTGAATTTGCTTCTTCTTGCTTATAAGGAGAAACTATAAAAAAAAAGAAAAAAACACCATAATTTTTGTTTCCATATGTTTACCTCATTATTTCATCATCTATGTGGCAGCAGCAGTAGTCAGGAACTTTACATAAAAATGCATCTATCTTCTATTTTCTTAAAACCTCAGAGTTTGACTTTGATTAGAATTGCAGTGATCAAGCGCAGATGATTATTATCAGTTACAAATCAACAGCACATGCATTAATGTCATCTAACATCTTTGACTATAGCACAAAAATTACTTTATGCTACAGGATATTGAATACAAACACTCCTGAAAGTCAAAATGTCAGGATTTATATGACATTTGAACACGTATAAGTTATATACTACAGTTCTTTAGCACCAGACAAGCTCTAAATCCTTAGTATGTTTGATCAATACAGACAAATACTGATCTATACTGTGTGTGGAGGCATAATTTGACAATTTACAGTAATACATAATTTGTCAAAACATCTTCCAAAAAGGTTCAAATGTGAAGCACTTTGCCTGTAATCTTTGCCAAATTGCCTCAGAATAGCTTCTGTAAAGAATGACTTAGATATTATTTAATTTTCTGTAGCAACTTTTCAGCTGTAATAATTGAACTTTATTTTAAATTAAACCAATGACTTCCAAATAAAATCTAACAGACTAATAATTTTTTGAAGAGTAGACAACTAATACCTTGGCCTAGGAAAATTGTTCAGTCCTAATATTTTATGGCTAGGAGATGCAAACATGTTTTCTAATTTGCTGAGAAGACAGGAAGAGTGGATAGCCTAAATGACATAAGGATGTAAGAAATTGTTGACTCTGTGTCTGTCTTGCTGTGAGAATCGCAAGTGGCAACCTCCAAATATTTTCAGCAGAAAGTTTTCAACTCCCAGCTGAGAAGATACTGTTCCTCTTCTGGCTAGAATGCCACAGTGGCAGATTTGAGCACAGGAACTCCAGGAGATTTATAGTAATCTGAAGGAGCAGTTGGAAGTTAGGGAAGATGCTCAAAGGCATAAAAAGGCCCTAAAAACCTAAATTTAACAGTCCAAATGCCTTTCAAGTTGTCAATAGATCATTATTATTACTTCTGTTCTTACTACCTTGAGAAAAGCAAGAAAAGTGCATGGAAGACAGTGAAATGCATCAATGACATCACCATATACAGAATTATGCTTGTAATGAAGAGTGCAGATGTGAACATCCTTTCTTAACCATTGTAGTGTGCATGAGGAATGCCCTTCTAATTATTCTCTGAGCAGCTATGGGTTCCTTTTCTACGGCTATGTAACAGGCAACTGAAAGGCTGAGAAAGACAGAAGAAAAATTTAACAGACTTCCAACTCTATTTTCTGGTCAGTAATGTCAGTAATAATTAACGAATCTCTTACTAATTATTACCTCCACCCATTGCTGTGATTCGTCAATGAAAAGGAGTATCTGTTTCTTTTACCCCACTTCATACTATATACCTTTTTTAAAAAATACTCTGTGTTTTCTCATTTCCAAACTTGTAAAAGCAAAAAGAACAGCTTATGCTTATCAGAAAGGACAGACTTACTTCCTACCTGATTCTGTCAGCTAATGAAAGGAAGACTTGCTCATCACTAACTCTTTCCTACTGGCCACAAGAGAAATATACAAACTGTGCTCTAGTAGCCTGTGTGGGAATGTGTTCAACAAAAGGATCTCAGTATCTTGTCAAAAGCAATGAAATATGCAATAGCAATTTGACAGACTTTATTAAAAAGACTTTAATGATTTGCTCTCAACCACAGTGAAGGATCTAGGGGGGAAAGGAATGCAAGAAAAAACCTATTGAATTGAAATGAGTGTGAATGTAAGAAAAAGGAATTGCTGAAAAATTGAAATGAGTGGTGATTACAACTACAATGAAAATCTTGTATAAATGTCACTTTTATACAATTTTAAAGTGCTAGCTTGACTCTAATTTTCTTAAAATTCCTAGGTGGTGGAACCTGAATATGCATGTCAAGTACTGAGGTCTAAATAGATCTATTGAAGATTAGTTGCATTGGTCAGGTTGTTCCTTTGAAAAAAATTATTTCACCTAGAAATGTTGAAGATGACCAGTGTCTTTATCAGGTGCAAAATTTTAGTCAATCACATGGGAAAACTTTGAGCTCTAAGACTGAAGGAGAAATCTATGTTAAAAACTGAAATTTATGCTTCAGTTGTCTTCCTCCTTACCACAGCATATCTAACTGCAAATTGTTGTGAATTAACATATCACATTACCCAATACCTGATCTTTTTGCATGAATCAGTGCAAAAACAACTAAGAGTGAACTTGCTATTTCTTAAATGATCCTTGTGTATGACCTTTGTGGTAAATTTGTAACTTCATTATTTGTTTTACTGTTGTCCACTATTAATAGATAAGCAACTCAATTTACCATCAATTTCTTGATCTTTCTGTTAAAACATATATTTAAGTACATGCAAGAAAAATTAGTTAAAATTAATTTAAGTAATTAAATAACTATGATGACACTAAAAGGTCATGCACTTCATCTTCATGCTTGCATTTCCTACATTTATCTGCATGGTCATAACTTGCCCACTTTATAAAAGACATCAGTGTCTTGAGGCCATATTTGCTTTTTACAGGCACCCTGTCTCATTCAGTGTGGTTTGAATAACTTTTCCTTGTTTCCCTTGGCTCACTATGCAGCCCTACTGCTTCTTTATTGCATGCTTCTTAAGTACTGCTGTGAATTCAAAATTATTAATTTATTCATTGGCTTTTCTTTGAGGATCATCCATGCAGCATTTGCATGCTTTGAGAACTAGTTTAACCTTTTCAGAACATAATTGTTGGATTGTGTGTTCCCGTTTTCCAGAAGGGGAACTATAGCAAAATGACACTAATATCACAAGTGCATATTAACTTAGAATGACCAATGCAAGATGCTATGGGACTGGCTTTTCAGGCAATTTTACATTTAATTTTATATGCTTCAGATATGCTTTACAAATCTCACTGACTGTATGTGGACACCTCCAGACATTCTGCAAATGAGCAACATGTTAGTAACCTGTCAAGACTACCACTCCATAGTGTCATTTATATTACTTGTTCAATATCACCATCAGATTTGTGACACAAATAAGCACAGAAACAAGTTTGCAGCACATTATCTAGCTGTCAAAATTCAGAGATATCTGATAATCCTCTATCTCATTGACAGCTGCCTTTCTATTTTCTGCATCATGCAAGGCAGAGGTTCACCAGAGAACACTTGTTAATTCGCTAAGCACTGGATGCATGTGTCCTTGGGAAATGGCATTCTAGCTGCTTCTCACTCTTGAAAGTTTGACTTTGCATTTGTTACTGCTAAAGTTGCAGAAAATAGCAGATAAAAATGTGTTAAACATTAGCAGACAGGATTTCCAACACAAAATGACTGTATTTCACAGCATTTATCAAAAAAATTATGAGCAGGCGTCAGCTAACAGAATAACTGCTGACAACTAGGAAACTGCCATTCCTATGAAACAACACTTCTGGAAGATACATTAAACTTCTCCTCATATTTTTTCATCTATTTACTGACAAGTAATACTGAGACTCCAAAACAGAGATGAGCTGTAGTAATGGATTATGTGGTAGAGATTTCCTGGTCTCCTCCAGCCTATCACTTTTCCGTTTGTGAGCTTTGTACTGTCTAGTAGACAAAGAAGGAAACTGGAAAGTAGAAAGGAGGAACGATAGCACGAGAGATGGAAATATCCCAGCTCAATACCTACATTCACCTTCACAGTGCATCTCACAGTTAGGAGAAAGCATTTCAGGAACTACTCATCACCCTAGCAGTAAGCAAACTAAGTAAAGCTCAGTAAAAACAAACCACATTTACCAAGATGATGGCAAAATTTTAGCCCTCAGGGTGGCACAGTGAAATGCCTTCAAGATTTTAAAATAAATAAAAATGATTCATTCCTTCTGTTCTGCCTTCAAAATCTTTATTCTGAAAAACAGTGTTTTGCTCCTAGTTTCACAAAAAACATCAGTTTGGAGCAGTCATGAAATGGAAAGCTCTTTGGGGGCTTTCATTCCTGATTTTTAGTGCTTAAAATATAAGAATCAAAATGTTGTGTTTAGGATTTCTTAAACAAACTCTACTCACATGGAAATAATTAAATTGATGAAAATAGATCAGATTGATTAAAAAGTAATTTTTTTTTTCAATTTAATGCAGACTGATGAAGACCTGGTCATGTGTTGTGCCCAATTTAAGTAACAAGAGATCTTTAAAGCAAACCCAGGCTTTCTCTGGTCCTTCAGATGAACTTTTGATAGTGAGATGGCTCACTTTTTCTGTCTTCTGCTTCCTGCACCTAATACCTTTTAAATTCAGTTCTCTCTCCAAAATGAGTATTTCAGTGTAAAGAACTAAGAAATGTTCTGCTGCTCCTTTGAAAACATTAAACGCCTGACTTTGAGGCCAAGCTTTTCATTTAACCAAGGATGAATACTTTTCAATAAAAATTTCATCAACAATTGCTAGGGGGAAAAAAGCAGCTACTTACTATACAGCTATAGCTAAAAACACCTGAAAACTCTTAGTATGGACATTAATGACCAAACTGTCCTTTAGATGTCATCACTCATGTTACCCATAGCGATCAGAAATGCAAAATGTCAATGGAGTTGCAGCATCAGGTCAATGAAGGACACTATTCAGCATCCTTGATCTTACTGAGTGGCAACCTACTCAAACCAATCAAGAACCCATTGAGCACTAATAAGGTCATGGGTTCTCCAATATCTGTGCAGTCTGTCCCAGGATGACAGAAGCAGAACAAAAGCAACTATTTGCCTGTTTGCTGTAGTCATATCTCAATTTCAGAGTCTCGATTATAGACACTTATACACCTTTTATTACTGCATTAAGGCATTAACTCAGTCAAGATAATTGATTTATATTTAAAGAACACTAGGCATTGAATTCACATTATAAAATTAATTTTAAAATATAGAGATAGATCAAGTGAGCATTTCTATTTCAACACAGTGATTTGGAGAGTTGTATTTGACAAAAGCATTGAAAAGGAAGCGTTATATTTCTGTTGAGCATGGATACCATGGAAATGCATATTGTGAAGAAAAAATATATACAGCAGGCAGAGTTTTCACTAAATGCTATCTCCTTCCTTTTCCACAATTCTCATCTTTTGGTTTTTTTTATCCATGATATTTTCATCTACTTGATTAATACTTACATTTCATTAAAATGTATACACTTGCTTTTCAAGTTATATTCCAGATCCAGTGGCTCAGTCAGGTCTGTAAGCAAGTGACTGTCTACCTGAAATAAGACACTAGTTCTCCCACATCATCTGGAACTATTTGGTATATTGACAGAGATAACCACTGTAAATGGACCTAGAGGCAGCTTAACCCCTTAGTGAGATCCATGCTTTGGCTCTCCACATGGCAAAATCCTAAATCCTTCTGGATGGGAGACCCACAATTTGATCTTATGCTTTTGTGGAAAAAACAGGTCAACATCTCAGCTATAAATCTTCACAGTCTTACAGTCTATTTGTTTCTCTAAACCACTTAAATCCTGACGTACATTTAAGCCAGAAATATTTCAATGTTATTGGATGCTATGCTTACAAAATATTACTTCTTGTGTCTCCTGTGCTTCCCCTTAGCCGTTAGGAAAAAGTCTCATTTTTGTCTCTCATAAAGGTCTGGAATGCTACTGACAATTAAAATTAAATATTTGATGCACGAAAGCACTGCAAAAGTATTTGAAATGGGTTTAGACTTTGATTTTTCCTGTGTATTGTTTTCTTAGATTATTGACTTCTTTTTTTTGTTTTATTCTTCATCTCTTGTTCCAAGTTATTATTACCTTCCTGGTAACAATAACACAGCTTTGTGTGAAGCTTAGCAGTTAGCTAAGAAAAACAACTCCAAATCTATTAGCACAGAAAAATATTGATTTTTGGGGTCTGATCGGTTCCAACCAAAATTCTGCTTTCCTGAATGCTGTGGATTTGCCATTTGTCTGTATGGAAGCAAACCCCATATCTCAATACAGATCCTTCAGCAGATCTCAGTTCACTTGATTTTTCATTTCACAGCTCTCTATGGCATTGTGTTGTTAATATTAATGCCTTTGTATGCTGACAACTGCTAGATAAATGAGTTATTAATGGAAGAGTTAATCATCAGGTGACAACTTTGCAATTTAAATTCTCACAGAAGTTAAATGAGACAACAGCTGTGGTGAAATACGTGAAATAGAATTAAATATGTAGATGAATATTGCCAAAAGTTCTGATCATCTCATTTTCAAAAAGTTACAACGGTAAAAGTACAGAAAAACTTGGTAAGTATAATCAGAGGTGTAGAATGGCTTCTCTGCAAGATGAGATTGAACAGGTTCTTCATCTAAGTAATTATTCAGTTGAGGGGAAATAAGATAACAGTATATAAAATTACAATTCGCAAGAAGAAGGAAAATAAGAAATTACTATTGACCTTAATGAGCTGAGGGAATCAGACAGTAATATAAAGTGAGAAATTTAAGCTGATCAAGAAGTATTTTTTGTGATGTGAATAATCATACAGTAGAATTGATTTTCCCGTTGTTTTGGATGTGAAAAGTATAAATTGGATCAGAAATGGATTTGACAAGCTCAGGGAAGTCAAAGTCATGGAAGAAGTTTTTACTAATGTCCAGTGAAGTTTATGACAGCAGCAAGCCTAAAATTTCTCTGGAGGCAACAGCTTTATGGAATGGTAAAATAAGATCACAAGGGTCCACATATGAGAGATTTTTGTAGCTGACAGCATTTTTTCAGGTACTTTGAATAGATGAATTGTTGCTAACCTAGATAGAGATAAGTTGATTGAACAGAATCAGCAGAGCTGTGAAAATCTTCCATAGCTGAGTTAGAGAAATGTTTTTGCATGCATAGGGAAGGTACACAGGTCGTGATGTGATAGAGACACTGATTTACAAACAGAAGAGAGATTTCTAGCACTTACTTTCACATGAACACAAGATTTACAGCAAAATTTTTTTTCCTGGCATTCTTTTCTGTCTTTTTACGCTACATATCGAGCATCAAGTCTCAGCTTTTCAGCACTGGGCTGATTTTGCAAAAAGACAAAAATCTGAGTTGTGGGACACAAATCATAAGTTGCATGGACAGTTTCACATGTGAATGCAAGGTGCATTACAGCATCTTCTGAACTTTGAGAGGAGGCTGGGCTGTCTGAACAGACATAAGCCCAAACTCTTCAAATCTATCATCACTCCATCCAGTTATATCACCAACACATTCCTTAAAATCAGCTGAGTCACTGTCACAACTATTTCAATGACTACAGGGACAAATTCCTAGTGCAACTGACCAGCCCCTTTCACTCTTCTGCTTTTTCTGATAGTTCTTTAATACTTCTACCAAGATTCTCTAGACAGAAACTTCAATCACTTGTGGTTTGTTAACTCATATTTAAAAGCTTATGCTTTCTTAAGTGTGGAGATGAAACCTATGTTTTATCAGGGTCTAGGTCTACATAGATTATACTGGTGTTAAAAAAAATCTTTATTTTTATCATTTTTATAGTTATCCATTCGTATGGCTTTGAGAATAACATTTTTATTTGGTTTTAAATTAGTCTAGCAAAGGAGGTGCAAAGAAATTAAAAGACTACTTCAAAGGTTACATAAAAAACCTTCATCAGATTTACCATATATAGTAAAATACTGCATAATTAATTGATGTTCTGAGTGCTTCCACATCTTTCAATTATGAGAGGTACTTACCATATCTTTTAAGTAAATCAACACTTTCCAGAAAATAATACATCAGAAGAAGAGCAGGATATACAGATCAAATTCTACTTAAGCTTAACAGCTGTTTTGAAGTTTAGCTAAGTATTTATTGAAAAATTCCCTCTGCCACAGGGAATCCAGTAAGCACTCTGAGAGCTTATAACCAAGGAAACAGAAAACTCAGTGTATTGATTGCAGTAGCATCATTCAAGTCCTACTTTAAAAGTAGGAATAATGATCTTCATGTGATTCTAAATAATTTCTGATTATAATATTTTAAAGGAGGATATTTCCATGATTTTCCTAAGACATGTAGATAAGCATGATCATAAAATGCAAAATATGAAACAAACAGTAGTGGTTCCAAGAGAAGCTTAGATAAACATGCACTTAGATGGTAGAAGTAATTTAATTTTTTTTTTAATTAATTTTTAAACAACAGTGACTGGTCTCTTAACTTGCACTTTCAGACGTTATATATAGACACATCTTGCCCTTATTACCAGCCAAAGTTCTTTTTTTATTGGTCTTTTGACTTGTTTTTAAGTGATATACCTTTTAAGTGTTATGACTTTCTATGTCTGATCTTCTGTCTTAGTTCTTATTCTTAACTTCCACAAGTTTCAATGCTGCTAACAAGCCACATGATGTAATTAAAAACAAATAAACCATTTGACTTGTTTTTAAGCAATATACCTATTAAGTATTACGACTTTCTATGTCTGATCTTCTGTCTTAGTTCTTATTCTTAACTTCTACGAGTTTCACTGCTGCTAACAAGCCACATGACATAATTAAAAATAAATAAACCAATAAAAACTCCCACAAGGACACAAGAAACAGCTCAGTAGCCATCATCAAACCTTAAAATAATTATAACAGTACACTGAACTAAAATCAGCTTTATAAGCAAATAAAAAAAATTCAGGCATGAGGGAAAAGTGGTGATTCTTTCATTTATAAAACCAATGTAATAAGCCAGGATTAAGACAAAAAGCCTGGGAAAGAGGGACAGAAAGAACCAAAGTGACTGCTGACTGGGAATTAACTCTGGACTATGACAGTACAGATGAACTATAACCCTACACCTCACTAATGCTGTATTTGTGCCAAGCCACCTGATGCTCCTTCTTATTTAATATGCAGTTGGAAATAGAATTTTGGTCTTCTAAATCCTGCTGAGACAGAATATCTTTTGACATAGGTCTATACTCACTCTTTTCTGATGCTAAAAGTGTAAATCTCATATCCTTGGAAAGAATTTAGACAAGGATATTTTCAGACAGATTTTAACAGAGAAAGGGGCTATGTTTGGCAGATTTGGCAGCTTGAGAAGGAGCTTCCTTTCTTCTTCATTCCAGGAGCTCTGTGGTGTGCCCAGGTTAGACAGAGCCCAGAACAGTGGGCTATGTCTGTTCCAAGATCTGGGCTCTTTCTGAAGCCACATTCAAATCAACTTCGGGTAGCTTGTAAAAGCTATTCCAGCACAATCATTAAACAGATCACTTGAACCTCAGTTCTGTGAATCTCTCTACAGTCTACAGGGGGTTGGACTAGTTTTTCCTAAGGTTTCTGAGATGTGCTTTTCTTATCATAACTTATTAAAAATTAATAAATTTCAAAGTGAGAGGAGTAATAGCCACAGCAGATCAAAAGATCATCTAAGGAAATGTCCCATTTCTATTAGCAATATAATCTAGCTGGCAGTATTGATGACTATTTCACAGCTAACAGGCTGTTTTCCATTCTAGAATGAGAAATAATAAAACCCATTTTTTGACTGGGTGTTCTCTGAGCCAGATTCTTTCAGCTGGGTTTTTATCTTGCACCTCCTGAAATAATAAATAAATATCAGTCACCACTTATTGCTTAGCAAAGATGCTATTTATAATTTGAAAAGAGATTTATTTTTTTTAGTTTCTAACTTCCTTGCCATGTTGTGCAGATGAAAGTTGCTATATGAATGCAAATTTCATTCATTTATTCAATCGTTTATCCATCTCCAGCGTTTCATAAATATGATAAGACTTGTCTCAGGGACAGAAGAGAGGCTGATTCCATTCCAAATTTAATGGTTACTAAAAGCTTCATGGAAAATTCTGCAGGAGAAAGACCTTCAATATAAAGGAAAGACAGCACTTCCATTTCCAATTATGTTTTAACACTAGGCAATGGGGTTTTATTATTGTATTATATTAAACAATATCAGATTTTCATAAAATTTCTTTTATGAAAAACAAAAAATGTTTGGTTTTACATTTGTAGTGGCATTTAGTCACAGAGGCCTTTATTTCCATGCCTTTAATAAACAGCCATACAGTAAAAATTACTTTTTTCATCAAAAAGCCATTGCTTTGTTTCACTGAGGTATCTATTGGTCAGATTTCATTTTAATTTTAGCATTTTGACATAAAGCATTACAGGAATATTCCTTATATACTATTTGGAAACCTTCTTATATCTATCCAGTCAAATCCTCTTACTAGAGAATTATTTTACTACCATTTTTATTCTGGTTTTGAAAGATTTAACTTCCATAGCCTGTAAATAAGACAAAGACATTCTAGTATATGGATGATTAAAGGACAGAAAGATAGGCTGATCTTGCACTACTGTAATGCCACTGAAGTGTAACAGACATGGTTCTTTTCTGGTTAGTGATGTATTACTGGAAACTAAGAAAATACCTCCTCCATATTTAAACAGAAGCATAGCACTGTTCCAGCACTCCTTTTCATAAGAATAGCCACTAGCTGAAACCTGCATTTCAGTTTCCAGGGAGAAAAACAGGAAAGAAACATTTCCAGATCGATTAGATCTCAGACACCCAAGAGAGCCTCTTTTTCTGAAAGCACTTCTGTGCTTAATAAGTTGTGAGGTTTCTATACTGATCACTGGGTGATTGGGAATTTGTAAGGTGTTGCAGAATGACTTGACCTCAGGTTTTAGGACTCCTCTTTTTAATCTTTTATGTAGTGCAAGTCTGCATTTCTTTTGTTAAATGGGTTTTTGAGCTGTTGATTTTATCCAGAATATAGGAAGAAGTTTAAGCATGTGTTTCCTACAGAAGCTGCAATAAGGACTATACAGAGTGATTAGAAATCTTCTTCAAATCAAAATATTGCTTCTGTTACACATAAGAAACAACACAAGTAACAGTGTAAATGTCATTGTATCTTACCTTCTCATTGCCTAATGCACACTATGCAGGGCTAGCTTCCTCAAATACTCTGTCAGTGCATTCAGCTGATTCCTCCAGCAGTTCTTCCTTTATGAAAATTACCTTTTTACTGATTTCGATCAGCTTGGGTGTCCAAGTATCTCACCTAGGCATAGTTTTGCAGGCAGTATTTTTGTGATCACAGAAAGGAGGCATACCTCACATCACTTCTTTAAAACTCAAGAGCCTTTTAAAATAACTCTCAGTGCAATCATATGGACAACTTTTCAGGAACTGTATGAAGTTTCAGAAAGTTTTGCAAAGAAGCTTCATTCCTTTTTCGGTGTCTATGGCTGAAACTTGAAGGAAGATGCAGCATCTTCTTCATCTGATTTCTACTCTTTGACCTAGGAATGTCATTTTCTGCCTTCACAGACTGTGCAATCTGAAGTCCAAGATCCTCAAGGTAAAATGTGAGATTTCAACCACCAGTTCAGTTCACCAGTCTGTTCCATTGGAGAGTTCCTAAAGTTTCTATATCAAACTATCTTCAAGTCTTTCTAGCCTGAGTCTGGTCTGTGGCAGCACCCTTTCTTACACATTGCAGGGAGGCTGATATGTGGCTGAAGGGACAAATAAAAGAGGAGTTTTGAGATATTCAAGACAGTAAGTGTGCAAGGCCAAGGTCTGTGGAATGTAGTCTTTGCCAAAGTCCATGATGACCAACCTGCAGTTGACATTGCAATGTCAATATCCATGTTGTAGTCTTATCTTTTCTTAGGATTTACATTTCTACAGATACATATGTGGAAGTTGGGCTTAAACTACAGAAAAACAGTTTAAACAGTCATCAGGATATTTTCAAATAATAAGTATATCCAAACTTTAGAACTGTCTAATAAGGAGTAACTTTGAAGTTCTCATTTAAGAATTTGATAAGAGCAGGTTGGAAAAACATCTTTGCTGGACTCACAAGTATACCTGACTTTGCCCTTGCACAGGCTGAATGAGCTGAATGAATATAATTTCCCAACATAATTTCTTTTCATATTTCTTACTATTTCTGTGGAAGTGTCAAACTTCTCATTTGTTTATGAGCTCAGCCAAATAAACAAGCATATATTTTGAAATAGTTGATTGATGTAATGTTTTTCAAATATGAAAAAATACTTCAAAGTTTAAAAAAAAAGAAATATGACAGATACCTACCTAGTATCTATTTCCAAACTTACTAAAAGTTAATCTTTTCTTATTTGCCAGTGCAGACATAGATGAATGAATTGAAATATATTTCAAGGGTAATATTTAGAGGACATCTCAGCTAAACAGTCAAACAAATAAGTAAGGTTAAAAGAAAATTCTACACCTTCACAGAAAGTAAGAATTAGGTAAGTAAAATGTGTAGGAACATGAGTGAATTTCCACAGTGCATGGAAGTAATGATTGTCCCTTTCAGAATTTTAAAATAAGAAGTCAGAAAGCAAAAGACTATTCCTTTTCAGATATTTCTATTAACATCACCTAAAACTATTTCTACTCATCTCTAAGCCAAAAGCATGGAGTAAAGCAAGATCCTATCACTTCAGGCCTCAGAACAGAAGATATTATTTATAAGCAACCAAACTGCTTCCAAATATTTTCTTGGCCAATCCCTACCGAATAGATACAGAACTTCACTGAGTCTTTTGAAGTTAATGGAAGTCTTCAGTGATCTACTTGCTTGAGCTCCTAATTTAGAGCAACCACAGGGGAATAACAATTGAAAGGGAAGTAGGGCTTTAAAAAATGCTTTATAATTCTGTCTTCTGTGCCTGCACGCACATCACTCTTCAGCCTGGGTGCCATGATCTTCTCTGACTTCTGTTCCAATCCTACCTAACAACTTTTTGATAAGCAATACAGTCTACAGACTCATCACGATCGAGTAAATATATTCTGTTAGAATCCCTTTAGATCCATCCATGAGCATAAGAGTCACTTATCTTTCCACAGTTATCTTTTTAAAATAAACCATGCCATTCAAGGCGAAGTCATTTTATCTTACACCTCAACTCCCTCACAAAGAATTGATTCTCCCTATTTTGAAGTTTTACTACTAACATGGATTTTCTTTTGTTCTGATTCTCCTGACTGATTCCCTCCCCACAGGTTTTGCACTGACAGTACCACCAGCAGGAATGTGGGGTATGCTGCAGCCTACAGTGCACACCCATAGGAGCAGCCCTCTTTTTTTGCTTGTGTCATTATGTAAAAGCAAGTAAGAGGAGTTTGCATAAAGAGAGCAACCTCTGTACCCTACCTACCATGAATAACTGCTAAAACACCAATTTGTCACTACAAGCTACTGACACTTCTGGTCTAGGCTGAGTGAGTAGCTTAAAAGCTTCACAAAGTGGTTTAGTACACTCCACTTTCACCTGTAACTGTCAGTAGCTTACATACAGCTTGAGCTCATAGTGTGAGGCAAGGGATACCAGGTCATTGCTCAAGACAGCTCTGAGTGTCTGTATCACTGCAGTGTGGCCAGAGCAAGCGCTCATAAGTGGCATATCATTCATGCTCATGCTGTGCTGTCTTGTACCAGGTAAAGCTACTCTGTCTGCTCATCCTACTGCTTTCTTTTTGTGGTACCAAGCAATGTGACTGTCTATAAACCATCACACCCCTCCTTCCTCTCACGTGCAATCTTTGTTTTAAAGCAACAGACTATCACAGTCTTTGTGATTCAATGTGTTCATGAAACCAGGTGTGCTGCTATAGAGGTGGTTGTGAAAGGGAAGAACAGGCATTCTGGAGGTATTAGAAATGCATAGAACAAATCATAGGCTGTATTGCTCAACCTTATAAAAACTATCTAAATGGCTACTTTTACTTCCTAGTTTCAATATAGCTCTTCATACACCAAGTAGGTACATAATCATTACTAGCCAGAAAAAAAACTTCTGTGGAAATGAGCCTAACTTTGTTTAAACAGAATACTAAGGTGCTTTAAAAAAACAAGAAACCAAGCTTGAAAGCTGAATAGCAAGTCTCTATGGAGGTTGCACCTATCCACTCGTGTAAACACAATGCTGTCACTTTAGGATGTTCTGCTGTAGCTGAGAAGCATACAGTCCTCAGAGAAAACATCTTATGTTCAGGGTTGACAACTAGCATAAGTACAAGAATGAATGTCACCATGAAAGACTTGAATTTCTTTCTTGATTTTGGTCAGACTGAAAGATTTTCTTTTTACCATAATCTTTTACTTCAGTTAGTTCTCTATTGATTTCAATTAAGTTCTCGCCAGGTTTGCATCTCCAGCTGAGGGGTTTTTGTTCCACTAGCCAATCTGTTTTTCAGACTGTTTTTCAAGATTTCAAATCCAGTGAAAACCCAAGAGAAAACCAGCAAAAATTTAGCTACATGCTAGGAAATGAACTACCTATAATCTGTCACTGTAAGATTCCTTTATATTCTTCTTCACAGATGGACAATAGTGAATCTAAAAAGCTGGTTAATGATTCTCATGAAATACTTTACATTCAGAATTGTTTTGAAAGGTTAATTAAAGGATACATGTTTTGATAGGAAGGTGACAGAAGGAAAATACTGACTTATGGCTAAGGAACTGCTCTGTAGTATCAGGGATGTATAAACACTGAAACATACAAAGGAGCTACCTAAATACATGAAAAGAGGGTGCATTTATACATTTGTTTATTTTGTGCTCTAGCATCAAATAGTTAATTATAAACTGTTCATCTATTAATTTGTTTCTTTATTTTCTGCCTTTCTTTTTACAACTGTGATCTCTTCTTCTTTAAAGTCACCATGTTTTGTCCACAATAGGCAATTACTTACATTCTCTGCAATCATTGCTCTTCTTAGTCTGACCTTCAGTGACTGAGAACCAAAAGGGAAATTAATTCATATTCTGCAAGATTCTAGGAATAAGGCAGGATAGCATGCAAGGGAGCTAAGCAGAACTTAGTCTTTCTGCAAACTCAGATGAAACCTATAGGATCTCTGACTGGCTGAGGCAGGAACCAGCTTCGGTGTTAGGAAATTTTACAAAAGCACCATGACTGAGAAGCAGGATAACATATCTCTTCCTCAGAATCTTTCACCTACTACCGAGATACCTAATGGCTCACTGCAGGTGTCTAAGTCTCAGAGTGAGTTGAAACCAGACTACCAGAGAGAATTTAGATATCTTTATCTTATTTATTCCTTCAGGCATTTACTTTATCATAATAGTCTCAGAGAACAAAAAAACTACATTTCAAGTCCAAGATGTGTGAGGAAGCAGAAAGTCAAATAGCAAGCAAGGCCAAGCAAGAGGATGTCATTGATGTCTAAAAAAGATGTTTTCTTTCTTCATGTTTGTTGTTTAGTACAAGTTGAAGGAAAGTTTTCAAGTGATAAAGAACTAGAGGAAACTTCTCTGAATAATTGCATTTTATCTGACAAATCCGATAAACACCGTTCACTTTCTTCCATCCACTGTTAGACAGTTACACAACCAGTGCTCACTTCAGATAGCATGAGAGGTTCTGGCTCATATAGCCCTCCCTAAAACACTGGGGAAGAATGGTATGTCTAATGAACTTTTCTGGGAAGTATTTGTCTGCTTTCTGTTGCAGACGTGTTGAGGTCTCAACAAAGCAGTTCAAGAAAGAAGGCAGGAGTTTAAACAGCAAAAATATTAGGTTGAGGTGTTCTTACTTCTGCAGTGCTCTCAGCCAAGAGATACAGTGTTCAAGGGAATAACCAAAGAAAAAGTTTCTCTCTGTTAAAGTGGCCAGAGGTTGCAAAAGGCTCCCAAAAGCCCTGAATCTACTGCAATAGGGCACATATTTTGTGGATAACAAATATTGATTGATATTGTTTCTGAAGATCCTTACCCTGTCCCTAGAAGAAAGTTTTTCAGGGAAAGTTCATGGTCTTCCAATTGCCAGGGTGATCTCAGCACTGAACTTGGCCAATCTCCCATAACAGAGATCAGATAGGAGAATGAAAATATCCTTTGGTGATACACAGTGATAGTGTCTTCTCCCCATTCTGCCCTTCTCCTCAGTACACCCAGATTTCTTCTAAATAAATCAAGCTGTCAGGAATGTTGGCATTAAGCAAGAAACACTGTGCCTGTTTTCTTTGAAACTAAGCTGGATTCCTGGTTTCAAATCACTGAAATTAAGGCTCAGATGTTTCACAAACCTATATTTAGTGATCATCCTGACATGTCATTGCTTTTGTATTATGTTAACATAAAAGTGAAAAATGCATGTTCAAAAGAGTATAGAAAATGATGGATTGTTAGCATAACTAACTGTTATGTGAGAGCTAAGAAGGCAGTTGTACTCACATTGTAACCCGAATGAAAACTTAGTTGAGAGCCAAAGTAGCTGTATGTTGTAATTGTTTTCATGCAAGCCTTTTGTATTTCAGTCTTTAGATCTATTAGTCTGCAAACAAAACCTACACAAACTGGATGATTCTAAAGAACACAGTTATGATATTCTGTGGTCTGCTGACACCCTTCTGCCACTGCGTCTTGTAAGTTCAAATTCCAAGTATTAAGTAATAAAATATTCAAGAACTCAGTATGAATATTTTTGTCTGATTCCTAGCGTCAGTAAAATGAGAATGAAACAGTTCTATGATGTAAGTTCCAGTCTTGCTCACTGATTTGTTTCTCCACTAATACAGCTTTTGGGCAGGAAATTGTCCCCTGTAGTAGTCACAACTTCTTCTAGGCATTCTGGATCAGAAGAAGGGAAAATTTTCAGTTTTGGAATCCATCTGGCAGTTGAAAAGGACAGTAAAAATAGCCTTTAAAATAATGACTGTGACATACTTCCCCTAGCTTCCCCATTTAAATGGAGCAGGAAGATCAATGGACAAACTTGTGACATGGAGCAAGACAAAAAGATTGTCTTTATTACGAAAAGATTTTGCAACTTCAATCCATTTGCCTTACAACCTCAGAAAGAACAACTCTGTTATTTCTTGTTGGCCTCGATTGAGTCTTTGGTCATCTACATCAAATCACAAAGCTCAGAAGTACAAATCATGGCAATTCTCTGGCAAGATGCTTCCAGCTCTGACAGCATAAGGTAATTTTATTTGACAGAATCATTTTGCACCCCTTGAAGAAAAGAACCAAATAGACTTATCATTAGCAATGTTCTAAGGTAACATTATCCAATTATGTACAAGGAAAAAAAAGGCCGTCAGCAAACCACAAAGCAATTATTTTGTTTTGGATTCGATCCACTGCATTTTAATAAGAGCTTTTACAATTATATAATGACCCTTCACAGTTAGCAACAAATGTTGCTTGCTTAATTACATAAAATTTAGTTCACATCTCCAGAACTGCCCACACCTCTTCAGATAGAGACTTGATGGCTTGATAAACCATGCAGGGCAATTACAAATGGGTAAGCAAAGCACACAGCAGAGCTGGCAGTATTTGTCCTGCAAAGAATACGTTTTACCAGAGCAGTTCTTAAGCCATGAATGTCAAATGTGTCATTAATGAGCACACGACCCCACACAGAACAGCAAGCTGCAGGACACAGTCCAAGCCAGCCACTGATTTAAGTGGGGTGGAGTGTGGTGACAAAAGAGGCTAGACTGCCCTCCATCCTCCTGTTAGCTGCAGTTTCTCTACCACAGCATCAGCAGTTGATGTAGCTGCTTTTGAGCTCCTTCAGTTCACACGTTGGGTCTGGCTGATGGAGCCATCAAGAGAAAGCAGACATGTAACAGAAGCAGCGGTAGAGTGTTTTTACATCACCTACTGCAACCACTTAACCACCTCCTCCTGCTGTGTCTCCTCTCAAAGGATGGGGGGGAGAAGAAGCTCACTTCTCTCTCATCCACCCTATTTTCCCCTAGACTGCATTTCTCTCAGTGTGAAACTTTGCTTCCCATCCCCTGTAAGAGTCTATCTCATGGATAGCAGTTGATGCACTGCAGCTCAGCTCCATGTCAGCTTAGGGTTCATGAGCCCTCCTGAGAGGCCTCATGTGTTAGCTCTGTCTCAGTGCTCTGGGAGCCATTGCTCTATGGCTCCTCTTAGAAAGGCCTTGAGCCTTTTCAAGGGTTTTGTTCCCAGATGAGGGATCTCTTAGGACAAGAGGAAATGGCTGCAAATTGCACCAGGAGAGGTTCAGGTTAGATATTAGGAGGAATTTCTTTCCTGAAAGGGTTGTCAGCCATTGGAACAGGCTGCCCAGGGAGGTGGTTGAGTCACCATCCCTGGAGGTGTTTAAGAGACAGCTGGATGCATCATTTAGCCCATTGACAGGGCTGGGACAAAGGCTGGACTTGAAGAACTTCAAGGTCTCTTCTAGCTGTAACTGTTCTATGATTCTATGATTCTTTCTGTGGAAGGGCCACACAGCACTGGTCCTCGAAAGCAGTGAGGTAAATCCCACAGTATTTAAAAATCCAAGCAGTTTCAGGATGGCAGTCACACCCTGGCACTTACTTTCCAGAAGCGTAGCAATAGAGCAAATGGCTACTTCCTACTACATTTTCTCCTGGAAACCCCTCTTACCTGTTCACTCAGCTTGCAGAGAAGCATATTATCACTTTTCCTCCTGAGAAAAGATGCTGGTAGCTAAGAACATTTTGTGAAAGCATCTCTAGGTAAAGCTTCAATCAGCAATTCACTCCTTAAATCTAATCTTCTTCCAGCTGTAGTTATTCAAAACACATCTCCTATCCAGTGGCATTTGCCTGAAACCTTTCATCTCCATGATTACTTGATAATCACAAAAACAAGTACTGCTGGTCAATTTGCCACTAGCTCAAACTAGTCTTTCGCTTAGAATCATGAAGTATAAAGCAATCAATTGTCTTTTGCCTAATGTCAGTTCTCCTTCCTTTACCTCCTTGCTAGGAGATGGAAAATTGAGAGTCACTGCAGCAAATTCTGAGCTTTTAATAGATGTTTCATTGGTTCATAGCCCACATTACTCAGCCTTAGGAACTACTTTGCCCAATTGTTTTCCATTCTGGTAAAAGCAATTGTTTCAATAATTTGAATGAAAAAGGCAATGCTGTATATCTAATCGCAACCTGCAGGTCACACACCAGGTTTGCTCTGAGTGATGGAGAACTGGGCTTAACTATATAGTAAAATTGTTAAACTTCAAGATTCTAGAACTCTAGCAGTTTTAACTACTAGAAGAATCTAGTGTTTTGGAAGGAAAGTGTTCTGCAAAGGAATAAATTTTCTGTCAATCAGCAATTCACTCCTTAAATCTTTCCAGCCTGTTTATAATGAAGTGCAGAAATAAAACAAATTGTTAGGGTTCTTTCACAGAGTTTCAGTACTGTTGAATTACAATGCTCTTGCTAAGCCTGGGGTCTGTTTTTCTTTTTTCAATGGCAAGTTATAGATCTTTCTGGAAAAATCTGGATGTGCCTTGAAGAGTTTTTCATTCCCTGCTGCATCCAAGGACATGAGTCAGTCACATCCCAGCAATACCTAGAAGTCAGATCTGACCTCATACTATTCCCGCTTACACTTCCAACTTGACATAATTACTTTGTTTGTTAATAAGGATTTTTGTAAGTGTTTTCTTGTGAGGAAATAATGCTTCCTACTTCCTTCTTATTTTTACTTTAACAAAGTACAGCTTACTATGGTTTCCTCCTAGAACAGACAGCAAGGAATTTGCTCTAAGTGTTCACTTACTGAGTTTATAAATATGCTCTTAAACTGTGTCAGCAGTGAGTAAAAAAGGGATAGTCCAAGCTCAGTCTTACAGTTCCTCAATTATCAAGTTCAATTTCTTACTAGTAAAAATTTGGGAACACTTGAAGAAAAGAGTCTCTTCCATCCATCTGGGAAGCTACGTATTTTCCTGTTGAATTTATGATTTACAAAAGTGAGAGTGCATTTCCAAATTCCTTCCTTTTAGCTTTTTTTCTATCTTCTCTCTCCTTCCAAATGTTATTCACATACTTAGCAAGCCTGTATTACAGATGAAAGAAGTCATTCCTAGATGGCAGGCATCATAATATCTAGCTAGCTAGCTATCTACCATCTATCTATCTATGCATGCCAGTAATCCTCTCATTGCTCAGCCTATGCAATAGAGAAATAAAGCAAAGCTAATGCACCTATGGCATTCCTAAACAATTTATTTGTGCTTTAAAATTAAAGTGTCTCCATAGCAACTTTGAGGCATCCAAGAAGGGAGAAGAAAAATGGTATTTCACAGAAAACATGGAGTGGATTTAAACTGTGTTGTTTGTGAGAAAAAAGGCTCAGATGTCTTGGTAAGAGTACGAATATATGTCCTGAGCTTGTAACAACCCAATATTCATTTCAGAAAAACAATTCTGTAAGAGACCACCATCACTTCTGGCTCCCATAAACTGGCAGGGAGCAGCAGGAACAGCAAAATAGCAGCATCCCAAGAAAACACAGCCCACAGCAGCCAGGTGAGGAGAGTAAAGCTGGGTCAGTGCAGGTGGTTCAGGTCTGCTGAGAAGTCAGACCACCAGTCAAGTTCACTGGGATGAGGCAGGTCCCAGGTCAAGCTGGAAAGTCAGGTCATTAGGTGAAGGCAAGGGAGGCACAGGATGGGCACTGATGTACCTGCAACATAGCTCAGGCAAACATCAAACACAGGAGCCTCAGTTAAAAATCAGGTCCTGGATGGACATCTGCTGAGTTTCTAAATGCCTGACTGCTTCATTATTAAAGCTGGCTCTGAGCCCAGGCAGCCAAACCATGCAGAGGGAATGCCCTCAAGGTCCTGACAGTGGCCACTTATGAAGGCTAGAAAACATATCTGCAGCTACTTAAATTATCTTATGAGTGTCAGGGGAGAGATTGCAATGTTTGGTACCTTTAAAAGGAATGTGTCACACTGCCTGCTCACTGGGATGTGCAGTGCTGATGGGTCACAAACAACATAGCACCATCTGCTTCAGGGAGGCCACACTTGCTCATCTATTGTTATTTTTCACAAGCCAAAAAATGCCATTCTGTCTGGAAGTCTATGTTTTGTTCTACATGTGGGAAAGACAGCTAATAATGTAGTAATGGCAGATGCTTCTAAATGAAACATAATGTCTTTAATAAAAGCATTCTAATAAAAACTATATTTCTCCATATGATGTCTACTAAGTGGAAAGGACTGACCCTAAGTCTGTAACTACTCTGAAGGGATGTTTTGCTTCATGACATTTTCCAAGAGTCCACTGTGACCCCTCTGCAGCTCACACACTCCAGACTTTCTTCACAGAAACCAGTACACTATAGGGAGGCTGTTTGCCTTAGGTAGAGATGAGAACTACTTAAGCATCTAGCTTTCACTGTTCCCAGATCCCAATAAATATGCAAGATGGAAATTTCTTCTTATTTGAGAAACAGACTGGAAAAAAAATTCTATAGCAGAAGAACAAAGTTTAGATAAAACTACCTTTAATACAGTTAGAATTCATTTATTATATGTGTCAAATGAGAATGAATATTATTCCACTGGTGTACGCTTGTGTTGGTGAAGAGCTCACCTCCAAATCAGATTATGTACTTTGTTTCTTATGACTACAGTATTTTCTCCTTTAGTTTTCCTTTTTCTTAACAATTAGAGCTCCACAGGTCAGCATGATGAAAACAGAGTGGACAGCACACAATATGCTCATTTAGAAGAAGCCAGTTTGACTTTATTTTGAGGGTAACTCTTCATTAGTAAGATTAGGAGTCCTCTTTACTGAGCTATGTTTTGTCTATCCCTGGAGTTCAGAGTTTCTTTTCTGTGAGTGGACTAGTAGCCCAGGAACAGAACAAGGAATTCTCAGGGAAAAAAAAAAAAAGAAAGAAAGAAAAAAAGCAACTGTTATAAAAATGATCTCTTTGTTCTTTTTTTTTTTTCTGTGCTGTCTTCTTTAGCTACTAGAATTCAGAGAAGAACAGATGCCTTTCTGTGGCACTCTTATTGCATACAGATGCAGGTGATGCTGCCTGCTATTCAAGAGAAAGGGACTGGAGTTCTTTTCTGCTCCTAATTTCTTGCTCTATCTTTAGTTCTGACACTGAATAACTCACATTCTTTTCCTCCACACAAGAAAATAATAGTAACTTTTGGCAGCACTTGAGGGTCTAAGAGGGTGAGAGGAAATGGCCTCAAGTTGCACCAGGGAAGGTTTAGATTAGATATGGAGAGGAATTTCTTTACTGAAAGGGTTGTTAAATCTTGGAAAAGGCTGCCTAGGGCAGTGGTGGAGTCACCAGCCCTGGAGGTGTTTAAGAAAAGTATAGATGCTCTACTCATGGACATGCTTTAGTGGTATGTTAGCGATAGGTATGGTTGGACTTGATGAGCTTAGAGGTCTCTTCCAACCATAATGATTCTGTGATTCTCTCTTCTGCTGGAAGGTGGCATATAATCACATCAGGTGATTGCAAAATATTTTCAAGGAATAGACAGCTGCCTGCATATATGTAAAATATTGTCAGTCAAGCAGAAGTAGCATGTGATTTCACACATAATAGCACTACAGCTCTGCTACATCTAATTTTGTTTTTGTTGGGGAAATTCCATTCTTGTGGTCCTTTATATATTTGATGCAGGGCCTGCTTTTGTGCTTTCCCATCATGGTCTGATCTTTCTGGTGACCTTATTCCCTCTGAGCTGAAAAGCAAAAATCATTTTTGGTAGGTTTTGCCCAAGGTAAAATAAAAATCTTTTGTTTTTGTTTCCCTCACAGGCCTTGTTTTGTAGATGTACATGATCATCAACGTGATCTATTTCTAACAGCTTCAAAAAGATCCTGGAAACTTTCATAATCTGTATTTGCCCTAGTGTTATGTTCTTCTCTGTCTTCCTCAGAGGCCTTACACAATTCACATATATATTAGTGGGATTTTAAATTGGATTTCAGAACTGGAAGAACAAAGTGATTAAATATTTGCTTTTCAGAGTCATAAAGCTAATTTAGATGAAAACATTTTTATATTAACAGTTAAATAAAACCCTTATGATAAACTCTGCTTTTAATTCAAACACAATCTGGAAATATTTCAATATAAGACATTGTCCATAGTCCATAAAAGCAGATGGATATATGGATGGAGCCACAGACACTGCCCCATGCTTGTGAAGGGGGTGATATGTCACTGGGCCAGAACCACAGAGGCATGCATGGAACAGGGCAAAGCCAGAAGGTAAGGGATGTATTATCCAGAGCTGCTGATTTTTGCCAGTATAAAGAAAAAAGAAGACTCATATAGGAAAAGTAAGTCACCAGCTGAGTCCAGGAACTAGAAATGAAGCCGGAAATGTCTGGAAGAAATCCATGGAGGACAGATAAATCCTTTGATAGATAAGTTAGACATTCAGAAAGCACTACTGTATTTGGGTGTCCACAACCCAACCTGAGCTTCCAGGAAGAGTAAGCCATAATTAAGCAGCACTAGTATGTTTGTGTGTGGCATATCCAATATATGGGTTTTGTTTCTGCCAGTAACAGCCTCCAGTCCATTTCTGTCTGTTCCCTCCACTCCAGTACATCTTCTATCCCTCACTTCATATTCCCTGAGAGCCTCTCTGCCTTCTTTCCTCCTTTATGCCTTTGGTTTTGTATAGTTTATATAAGGATGCAGATTATCACAGGGGGAATTTGTACCTCTGAAAACACAATTATGGGCTGTCTGTTGTGCTTCTAGCCACAGAGGGATCTAGAAGTGTAGCAGAGGAATGGGAGAGCTTGGACAGCAGTTCTCCATATGAAGGGCTTTCTGTGCCTGGCCTCCATGACAGCTGGAGCAATGACAAGCTGTATTTCCTTCCTCTCCACTATTTCTCCCTCCATTCAGCTTTCCCTCACTGCCTCTGTAAATAGGGAAAGACCAAAACCCCTATATTTATGTGGCCAGAGCAACAGAATAACTGGATTTGTGCTCAATAGTTTGGACTGCTTTAGAAGCAGGATCCAGAAGTACGTGCAGCTGGAAAATGGGAGCACAGAGGCACAGAGAACAACAACAACAACAACAAAATATGTCTGGAAAAATGAACTTGCCAGAGTGAGAAAATGTTGTATGAAGAAAGTGTTTTGTCTCTTCATATGATTAAGAGGGAAAAAAAGAAAAGAACATTTCTGAACTAGAGATATCAGGGCAAGCAAAGGGTCATGGGGGAAAGAAAACAAACAGCAAAAAACAACTATGGCACAAATGTCTTCTACAGGAAAGGGAAAGAGTATTGAGAATATTGAAATCACAGGACTAGCCAGCTAAAATTTTCACATTCACATGTCTGCCTTGATGTTCTTTATATACTACAGAATAGTATTTGCTGCAGTTATTTTTCTCTGAATTACTGTAATTGAGAATATCAGGACAATAATTTCCTACTGAATAAAACAAAAGGAGGCATTAGGATAAAATGTCTCTTGACAATGTCCGTGTGCTATTAGCACTAGATTCACCACACAAAAAATATAAATTATTCAAGCTGAAAAATACTGTGCAACACTTAAGGTTGTTATGCAAAGCTAGCATGGCTCAGAAAAACATGAGAAAAATAAGCCCTTGAACACTATCTAGCTGCATTACACACTCACTTCGTACTGCTAGAAAGGGACATTTCCATTAGCTAGCACACAGTTTGTGATCCAACAGCTCTGAAAACATGCTGAAGCAACCTCAGAGTTTCCACTTTCCATTTTATGATGAATATTTCCTACCACAGGAGTACAAATATCTCTGTATTCCACCTGGTTTTCTTTCCATGATGTATCTCTTCTTTATGCAGGTTACGAGTGGGCTGTGCTGCACTGAGCTATAGTTTCAATGGTAAGTGTTCAGAAACGGGGATACACAATGCAAGACCAGTGTTATTATTTGGCACACCTGAGCCTTCCTTTTGTTAGTGGTTGATCAGGATGGACAATGTGTTCAAAAACAGAAATGCATTTAACTTTGAGTGCATTGGGAAAGATGAATGCAGTCAGTGAATAACACAGCAGCAGCAATGGTCAGTTCTATGGCCGAGCACTAGTTGAGGTGGACAGGGTGCTCCTGCCAGGGGCAGGCACAGAAGATTTAAACACACAAGCAGGGTGCGCAGGAGGGCACAGTCACTTGGTGAGCTCAAGAGATCATCATCCTCCCAGAAGAGAGCTAGCTGTGGTTTCCACTCAGGTGAAAGCCATCACCAGAAGGGATGTAGTGACTCAGAGCTCTCATGTAAACATGCAGCTGTCCAGGTCTCTAGCTGCAGAGAGTGCCAGAGCCTGTCACTGATCCCAGAGGGCAGCAAAGATAACACCTGTGTGAGGTGTAAACAGGTGGACGATCTGCTCAGTCTGGTGGAGATGCTGAAAGAGGAAGAGAAGGAGATAGCCTGGTGGAACCTCACACATTACAACTGCCTCTGCGAAGAAAAAAAAAAAGGAAGGGGAGCAGTTGTACATGAGTCCCTTCTAAGCGGAGCAGAGGGCCCGATACACAGATTAGATCAATCCCATAAGGAAGTCTACTGCATCCCTGGGGCCCAGGTCAGAGACATTACTAGAAAGCTCCCTAGTCTGGTACAACCCTCTGATTATTACCCACTGTTGGTTGTTCAGGCCATCAGTGATGAGGTAGCTGAGAGGATTTCAAAGGATACCAAAAGGGATTTCAGGGCACTGGGGTGATTGGTTGAAGGATCAGGAACACAGGTAGTGTTCTCCTCAAACTCTTCAGTAGCAGACATAAATTCTAAAAGGAACAGGAAGACCCACCTCATCAACATGTGTCTCAGAGGCAGGGGACATGGGTGGGATTTTGGGTATTTCAGTCATGGGGTGGTTTACACAGCATCAGGCCTGCTGGCAACAGATGGGCTTCACCTGTCTCAAAGGGAAGAAAGGATTCTAGCTCAGGAGTTATCAGGGATCTCTGGCAGAATGCTTTAAACTAGATTTGAAGGGGGAAGGGGATAAAATCAGGCTTGCTGGAGATGAGCCTAGGGTGACATGCCAGTGTTGTATGCAAGGTTGATAGCAAAATATTTTCTGCCTCAATGTTTCAGTTTTTCAGTAACTAAAGATAATGCATACTGAAGAATGTTAGTCCATTGATGATTAAGATCTTTGAACTTTCTGTAAGCACTAAAGAAGATATTGAACAATATGTTTCAATTTTTCAATTAAACATCATTTTCAGTTAAGGAAGAAGAAACCACATAACACTGAAGTCTTGGAAATACTATAATGATGGCATTCTTTGTCCCTTATTAACTAATATCTGACCTTGAATACAATTTCCTGCCTTTATCCTCTTTGAACATCCTAAAAGAGTCAGATTTTAAAAAAGATGGCTGCAGCTGTGACTGTGGCAAACATATAAGGGCACAACAGGACCTTTACAGCTGCGTACACACAAGCTTGTACACGCCACAGTTTTTACAAACATAGAAGTTAGATGTTAGTCAAGCCATAAAGCTAAAGTTATTTTTCTTTAATAACAGGGCAGAAACTCTAGGGGGAAAAAAAGTTGGTTTGTCCTTTGCCTACAGTTACACAATGAACGGTAAAAATCTACTTTGACTAGCGTTCAAGAAACTAACTTCAGTGGTATGATATCAACATCAACTTATAAAATTATCATGAAAACAGATTGTATCTAATAATATTGAAGAAAGTTGTGGTGTGTTTGCATGTGCAGTGATAGCAAGAGGGCAAAGCTCTTAATAACCATTTTGCCTTGTCATGGGTGTCTGGATGGAATTTACTACTTGTTTTGATTTTCTTACTAATTTAGACTTTTGGAAGTTTCAGCTGGAAAATCTTCTTATATAAGGATCTTTACCAAACACTTCACATATCTTCAATGACTTTGTTTATGAGAGTCTTGTAGCTGGAATCAATATCTGACTGCATATTTGACTAATGTGCAGATGCAGGCAACTAATCAACTGTAGTGTTTACTAGACATTTACATAGCCAAATCCTTCTCAGAAAGCTATCAAACAGTAACACAGACTTCACTTTGGCACAGAGCACAGCATTGCCTGGTATTTTTTAACATACAGCTAATCTATGAAACACAAACCTCTCTGTTAAGAACAAAAATTCTCCCGATGAGAGTAGCTCTCTCTTGCATGTGAAGTTTTCATGGCTGGGCAATCCAGCTGCTCTTGGACCATTCTGTACAACTTGTTACAGCCACATCATGTACCAGCAGGAAAACCATGTTGCTGGTGAGCAAAAAAAAAAAATGCTAGGGCAGAACCAAATGTGTGGTGGAATCAGGTGAGCTATCCAACACTTTAAATGTAGAAGGCATTATTCACACAGGAAGGATTGGTGGACGATGCACTCCTTGGCTGCTGCACATGCTGGAGATCCTGGTGGCTGCCAGCCTGCTGGGGCACCCAGCTGTCCTGCCACAGAAGCAAAAGCATGGAGATGCAGGGGAAGAAGAGGATTCAGCTTGTCTCATCCTGGCATAGAGCCAGAAGATGCCTGGGTCAGAGAACATTGGCATCTTGGGATGCCCTCAATATCATGGGAAGTCGCAGGCAAGAAATTGTTCATCTGTGCTCCTTCTCCTTGGCCTCAGGGCAGAGCTCAGAACAAAGCTGTCAAAGTACCAGTGCAACTGCTTTTGATCATGGGAACTTAGAATTATTAAAAAAATTGTTCAATAGCAGACCTACTGGCTCTGACATTCTGGCAAGTAGAAAGCTCAGAAACAACAGCTGTCTAAATTCTCCAAACACTTCCTCTGAATAAAGTTTTGTTAATTTTTAATCTTAGCTATTTACATAGTCTCATGACATGACATGTCTCACTGAAGATGTGACAGAACTTTAGTTGTGAACAAAGGGATTCAAATACATATAGTGCTGCTTTTGTGCAATTAGCAGAACAAATAAATACACTGCATTTTGTTCTCCTTCTTTGATTGGAAGGCTCTACATAGGATTGTTATTCAGTGTTAAATGCATAGATTATCTTTTCAGACATGTCAACAAACCTGAAAAATCTGGAAAGCTATTGGCCTGTTGAGAAAAACAATGTTATTGTTGTGTTAATGTTTTCTTCCTACAACTCCTGCAGTATGTGTATGTGTATGGCTGATACTGAAGCTAACCATCCTCCAGATCCTAAACCATTAAAATTACTTGCCAGAGTAAATGATCATAAGAAAAGCAAACAGCTGACCTTGTGTTCACCACAGCCTCTATCACACTACATTACAACAGCTTTATTAAATGACCATAACGCTGCCTCTAGTAGTAATACTTATGCATATGTAAGGTTTTATTTTGAAATAGAAACAACTCTAAAGTGAAATGGACTCTGATTTTAAAAGGCTGGTAAGTACCTTTCTGCAGTTAAAGTCAAGTGAATCTAGAGCCATCTCAGAAGATGCGCCATGGCTGGAGTGGTCAGATCCCATAACTTAGGACATATATACTTTTTTCATTAAATGAACCAGAGGACAGTCACTAACACTGTAATCAAAGGTAACTGTAAATGATGTTCTTTTCTTCTTCCTTTCCTTTCCTTAAACTAAACTGCTAAAATAATAGTATATTTCTTAAAATGCTTTATTACTCTTTTTCTGTCATCTTCACCTAGGAAGAAAATACCTAGTTTGCCAGAGCTCTTGCTAAAGAATATCTGAAGAAACATATGAAGTAAATACATGATAGAAAAGTGGTTTGCGTTTCAGCTTCACTAGTGTTATGCTCACACTGGAGTCAAAAGGCAGGTGTGTCAAGCAGGTCTGTCTTCACTCCATATATCTGGTGCAACTTGTTCAGCGACTTGCCTTCTGCCCACTTTTAGGAAGAACAAAAATCCTCTAACTTACCTTTTGCTTCATAAGGGCCCCACACAGGAAGGCTGAGCAGCCCTTTGAGACGTTCTGGTTAAATTCATTTGCCAGGCTAATGGCATGTAGTAGACCCCAGAGACCGAATCAAGACTTACTGGGAGGCCCAGACCTACTGGGAGACCTCCTGGATCCTTGTAGACCTGTGCACCCACCATTCTTTTTTGACAATAGGAGGTCATGGAAGGAAGTTTAGCCACACCTGGGTGTACTGCTAGTGTGATGCCCATGGTATCATGGGACATTGGAATTGGTCCTGGATCCTGTACAGCTAAATATGGACTGAGATCTTCCTTTCTTCCCTGACTACTCTTCATAATACAGGAATTTAAACAAGTCTCATTTTTACTGCAAAATGCTCAACAGCATTTTCTTCCACTGTGGTACAAAGATGCTACAACACTGTGCCAAGTACGGTATGTGTGATAAATCACAGGAAAAAGAGCTATGTAATTTCTTTTCCGCAGGAAGAATGATGCAGTCCTTTGGAATTAACAGCTGTGTAAAATTAGAAAGACCTTAAATGTCAGCGAAATGCAGGGCTTCCTTATTGTTCTTGACCTTTAGATGTCTCAATGCTGTAAAACTTAAATAAAAGACTTCATCAAAAGGTACCATAGCTATGACCTGCAGGCTCTGTTTTGTTCAACAAATGGATCTCATAATCAGCAGGAAAAAAGAAAGTTAGTAAATGAAAAAATGGAATGCACAGGGTACCTTAGGAAAAAAAAAGTTACTCTAGGAGAAAAGCAAATCAGTTGACCAACTCAGAAACCAGGACGTTCTTCAGAAAGCAATGGTAGCTCCGTTACTAACAGCAGTGAACCATGGAAGAAAGAGACCATTTAGCCACCTCTTGTGAAGACATTAGGGCAAAAATTGTGTCAACAGATGGATCCCTCCCCTGGATTTCCACACAGCCCTCTGTGTTCATCAACTACTAGCAGCTAATTGAGATATGTATTAATCTGTAGTCTAAAAATGTTTACAACAGTTTGATCAAACCTATCCTCTCAGATAACCTCCTGTGACTGAACATGTTACCCTCTAGAAATGCTGTTTTAGAGAAGACCTAGCATTTATCACAACAGTAATTACATGCTCCTGATCCATATATTAATAAGATATTTACTTTAACTTACTGATGTTATCTACAAATCTAACAAACTTCTACATTTATACCCTTGCAAAGTAAAGCAAATGAGTATGAAAAGAAGCAAGTAACATTTTATTCAGATTGGAGGCCTTTTTATGGCAAACACCTTAGCTCACGTACCTTGCTACAGATGGAACCTGGCTGTGCAATGAAGAAATCTAAACCAGGAAATGTTAAACAACCTCAGTAAAGTTGAAAATAATGATCACTGAAAAGCTTAAAATCAGCAACCACTCAAGAATCTGTTCTCACCGAATTTGCAGGAGTTGCAAATATACCTTGTATATTCAACTTTGTGGGGTAGCTTCTTTGTGAAAAGAGAACAGTTCACCCCCATTAATGCATTTCAAAGTATACCAGGGTTTAATTGAGGATTATTTTTATATCCAATTACATTACATTGATTTCTTTGATAGAACTTTTTTCTAATGTTCTGAGTCCCAGCATGAACAAATTCATAGCTAATACACAGTTCTGTTATTTCAGCATTCTCCATTGGATTAAACATGCTTTTCCTGTTGTGGTGTTTCCCTTCTTTCCACTTCACCTCCAATTGTCCCCCCAAACAGGTCCTGAAATCGTAATCACAATTCAGTCTCAGGTTTTGTCTCTTGAGAAAAACTTAAAACTGCTCTTACTAATAACTATTCTGTTTTCTTCTTCATTGTTGTAGACCTTAGCTGTGTCTGTAAAAGTATTGATTCATTTTTTTAACCCATTCCAGCAGGACAGCATACAATTTTCCCTTTCATTACATAAGTCATATTATGTATTTAACACAGTGCCGTATTAAAAAACATGGATTTTACTTTGCTGCTTTCAGAGCCCTCTTGGTAGCCCACATTTGACCTGCATTTGACTAACATATCACAGTTCTTCTCATTCTTGTTTGCAGTTGCTTAGCTTCCATTTTACCACAGATATTCTTGTTCATCCCAAAGTGTAAAACTTGTAGACTGTGCTACCAAATGTGTTTCTTTTCTTTACTCCAGTACTAATAGCCAACCAATTCTTCCTGCATGTAGAATTTTTGATCATCATGTACTGATATCTTCCACATTTGCATCAGCATAATTCATTAGTGCCTTTATGTTTTTAATAGACAGCATTTACAGATAGTTCATTTCTCCTCTTTTCCTGAATTAAACTCTCACTCTCCACCTCAAATAGTATTTTATATAAAGTGAATCTACTACAAGAAATAAAACTCAAGAAAAGGCATGATCCACCTCCAGTGAGGATATTTGCTCTTTTAAGAGATAAGAAACTAAGATTTACCTTTATGTTTAGAAATCAGTAAAGAATTGAGATGTGTTTGTGTCTTTTTACAAGCTATTGGAAAGGATTCCTTTCCTTCTTCTGATCCTATTTGTTTCAGGAAAAGTAAATTTGTAAATTTAAATTTACGTGATCTAATTTAGGTTTTTGCATAGTGAAACACATCTAATTTTTCAGTAACTTCATAAATCCCTCCCATAACTTATAGTCCCCTTGAAACACATCAACACGTCCTTGGTTAGAGTTTGAGTAGTGAAGACCTGTGTTTCATAACAAATATGTGCCCCTTGTGTCTTTTGAAACAGGCATATGGAAACCACCCTCTGTGAATGCAAATGGAAATGTAAGACTCTAGATCCTAAAGGGGTTAATCCTAAACCATGACTTGCAACCTGAGCAATTCACTTATTAATAGGACCAGAAATTTGCTTTCTAACTACGCCTATTTTCAGTCATTTAGACATTATTCTTAAGCATATTGAATCAACATTATAGCCCATTTCTTTTGATTTCAGCTCATCAGATGAGGTCTAAGAGATTATTTTTAAAAGTGCCCTCTTAATATTGTTTTATGATTCCATCTTCTTTAAACTCATTTGTTGGAGCAAATAGCAGTACTATCTTCTGCAGGAAGATAGAACAGATAGTTCCTGATAAAGGCCAGTAAGATGGAAGGAGATGGGTTATCTTTTAAATGGTTGTCACTGTTTCATTAGTGTGTCTAAAGCCATTAAGCTGTATTAGACTAGTTGTTGCGCTGAGCAAGGATCTGACAGCAAGTTGATCAGACTTGTGTTCTGCTCTGTGGAACGTTTAAGATGGCAGTGGCTATGAAAAGACATTTTAGCATCAATCAGTACATTTGTGAAAGACAATCCACAAACCTAGAGATTTCAGGTGGGTTTGTTTTTTGT
The DNA here is from genome assembly GCA_013396975.1 of Bucco capensis. Classification (NCBI taxonomy): domain Eukaryota; kingdom Metazoa; phylum Chordata; class Aves; order Piciformes; family Bucconidae; genus Bucco; species Bucco capensis. The sequence goes on along the minus strand of VWZO01003002.1, from coordinate 90,864 downwards.
TTTGGTTTGGTTTGGGTTTTTTCCTTTGCCTTTTTGGTTGGTTTATTATTTTTCCAAATACATTATAATTGGGAGATAAGATATGCAAAAGAGTCATTGAAAAGCTTATTCACAAAACACACAGCTTCAGAAACTCTTAACAGCAGGAAAGTTTGAACAAAAGGAAAAAAAACAGGATAGAAAGATTATTATTCATCAGATCAGGGGAAATGTTTTAGATTTTTTTATCCAGTGTTTTAAAACATGAAATTAATGGTTTCTGTCCTTTGTAAAGTAGCTGAATTATTGCTAGTTTGGAACTGGGAGCATGGAACAACATCAATCCCTTGCAATGTGTCATTCTGTAACCAGTGGGGGTACTTCACATACCATCAAAAGAGGTAACATTTAATTAATCTTTAGCTACTTGAATCTCTAGGGTTATAGTTTATCATAAGCTCTTATGTTTGAATTGGTTTTCTTAGATTGTCCAGTATAGTTTTGCTTCTTTCTAGTTCTTGGCTGTGGCACACTCTAGAATATCTACTTACTCTGCAACACTCACTGCAGAGGTTGTGCAGAGTTCAGCATTGTGGGAGAAATAATTATGTTCAGCATGTATTTGCATTAATGAGATTGAGCTGCTTTGTCTCATGTTTGGAGAAAGAAAGAAAATAAGGAAATTATCTGAACATTTATAGCCAAGTTGCTATCAAAGGACATACAAGGCTTTCTCTATAAAGAATTTGCAAAAGCAAATGATTAGTAGAAAATGTGAATTTCATGTTTTGCTGGTATTGCTCCAGAGAACTGGGACTTGCTATTCTATACAGTTATATAAAATAGAATCAGAGGCATAAGATATGTCCTAGGGGTGGGGGTTTGAGATGCCATTTGAGGTTCTTTGGAAATGTAGTTGGGTAATCTGAAACCCTCCTGAACAATGCTTGTCTGCATTGTCTGCTTGTCTGAGTTAATAGTGCCAGCAACCAAGCATTTGCCAGTTGGTGATTTCATGTATCCCTTCCCCAGATGTGCTATACATCCCAATCCAGGCAAAACAAGTCAGACCTCTCAACTCTAGAATATTGCTGATTCAAAACGAGATGTTCATATACTCTGTCTTGGCAGAATAAAAGAACATGGTAAGAGAAAAGAGACTGAGTTAAGAAGGGCATTTCAAATAAGTTGATAAGATTAGTTGCTCTGTCCTTCTATAATTAATTCTACATTCCAAATAAAACAATGGATTTTGTGGAAACTCCTAAAAGTATGGTAGGTTTGCTTTTCTCTTGCAGCAAGGTGTGGAGTACTGCTAGCAAAGTGACCAGAAATAGGTGTCTGCATAATTTTCTGTCACCCTGGCTGCAGAAAGAAATTATGAGAGCCATCAGCAAAACCCAAAGCACAAGAAACAGTTCAGTAGTATGACAGATGCTCAGTACACTGTGGTGATTCCCTTCATGGAAAAGAAAAAAGAAAACACTCATTGCAATGCTTGAACTCATGCAATTTTCCAAGGCTTAGTGGCCTCACTACTACAGAATATGAGGAATTAAAATATAAATTAAATTCAGCTTTGTTATGCCATTTCAAATTCAAGTTTAGTAGTCAGGCAGAATCAGGCAAAGCCATAAGTATTTATCATAGCCTCTACTCTTGAGTATTAAGAATCTCTTGGCCTTAAATGTTCAGTCTGGGAGATAAAATGTTTAGGCATTCAACATATTGTCATGCTGCTGTAAATAAATACCAGTTATACCAAGGATTTAGCTCCTGATGTTTGTGGCTGTCAATCTGCATCTTGGTTGGTGGAAATCATCAGTAGCTTATCATTGACTTTTGAATGATAGCTCACAGATATGAGAGCAGTTCCAACTTATCACCACAATTTGATCAGTTAACATTGTATTTATTTCTGTATCTTATTAATCTACAATTTATTTCTTCTGAATGCAGTCATTGTGACCTAATGGAAGATCATGCAGACCATTTGGAGACTGCTTTTTCTAGGATTAACAACCAAGAAAGATTTTAAAAGATACTGGATTCCAAATATGAAACCTGAATTCAATTTATTTATTTTTAAATGCATGTTAAACACCATTGTTTTGAAATTTATACAGACCTTGATTACAGGCTTTTAACATTTCTTGTAATACTTATCTTAATTGGTTGTTTCCCAGACTTAATAACTGCATAGAAACTCCTTGCAAAAAAAAAGGCTATATTCCTTACTGGCTTTTTGTGTCAATTTTTAATGTTAAATCTTTATGTTTTATATCTTGCTTTCAGTTATTTATATTTTGTTTATGAGAAGAGCAAACCTTTCACATTTTCATGCTTTTTTACAATCTTGTCAAATTAACATAGGCCATAGAGACTCTGCACAGTGTTCTGAAATGTCTTTTACCACATGCACAACTCCTCTAAAAAATCCTTTCATTGTGGAGTACTTGAATATTTTTATCACAGGCTTCACATATATGATGATTCCTCTTCACATATCATGACATTTAAACTTTGAGTGTTTTCTTACTAGTCACATGGTGTGTCTTGAACAGTTGCTAAGGGCCTGCTGTAGTTGCTTGAAAACATGAAAAAAAAAGTTCATTATTCATATGGAAACTGAAGGTGAAAAATGTACAGGAATCCACAGAGCTATTTGTTCATTCATCTTAAATTGTATAGAACACCTTGAGGACAGCTGGTACCCTACTAGCTTGTTAGATTTTATATTGTCTAGAAAAAGACTATGAGGAAAAATGTTTCAGAATCAATTATGATTTACCATGCTGCTACTTAAGTGTACCTAAAAAAATCAAACTTTTATGAATTATCTTAGCTAAGACTGTCCCTATTTTTTAATCTACCAACACCTGTCCTGTATCTCTCAGAGGCTGAGCAATTCCCACTGTTTTCCTTGAATGCTGCACACACTGCCTTTCTCTGGAATTAAGGATATGTCCTGGCAGAACTTTTAGAGACTGAGCAATCCAAAAACTACTCTGGATAAAGGAAGAAGGAAAGATTCCATTTTCAGGACTAATAAATTGGAAGGCGGGGAAAAAAACACATTCAAAGGAGTATTCTTTATACTTCTTAATATTTTTTCAGCCATTTCTATAGGGTCTACAGTCTCAGTGGAGGGTGGCAAAGTAAGGCAACTTCCTGGTACTGTCAAAGATTTGGACTAGCACAAGGATGCAATGGAAAAAACAAAACTAGTGTAGAGGTTTGAAATGCAAAGACTCTACAGTGGCATTCATAAGTCCTTTGGGGTATGTTTAAGAAGGGGCCTTTACTACACTGGGAAAATAAAACTGTGTTGCTGTGTTTTCCTAAGCATACCAGAGTTTGTGTATCAGTCCTCAAAAAAATGAGCACTGGATGCCAATGATGGGCAAGAGAGAACAGATTTATTTTTTTTTGCCAGTTTTATTTTTATAAAAAATAAAAAGAGACAAAGTTATACCAAAAGCAATGGTGTTTCCTTGAAGAACATGTGACATTGCATGAGAGCATTCATGGAAGAAGAAGCAAGGAAATGGATAACAGTGATGCTAGTGGGAAGTACCCAGATTCACTTTCTATGCCTATCCCAGTTTTGATGCATGTATCTCAATGCATTAAGCTGGCAAGCACCATAGCCAACAGATTCACAAACTCATTGAAAGCATGTGTCCAGTCTGACAAATATATGGTATTTTCATTTAAACGTCTGCTTTTAGATTTTCTTAATTTATTGCCATCAGTTGTTGGCTTTTTTTTGTTTGACTTTACTTGTTGATGGGCAGCTCAACAATTCTGGAAAGACCTCACATTTTCAGTCTTTTTTCTTATGAACATCAATGAAACTTCTTATAATAACATTTTCTGTTAACATATATGCATATCAATGTGTATAAATGTTAGCAAGATCAATGTCTAACTATGGAGAAAAAGGACACAGTTCCATATGGTAGCTACTGACTTCTAGTGCCTTTTAGAAACCCTGAGATACTAAGCCTGGCCTAAGGTGTTGCTCCATAAAAGCCTAGTTTTCCTGTGGTTAATAATGACAGCTCTGTGCTGACATCTTGAGTATCCAAAGATGTCTCAGATTGTATTTCATATATCTTTTCACATCTGTGTGTCACACTCAAGTTGACTAGCTCTAGATATTTCTATTTTTAAACAGTGGAAATAATTTTTATACAAGGGAAAGTACAAAGCTGAGGTTTGGGGCCAAAGGAGACACTTGTTTTTGTCATATATTCACAGTGTTCAGATCAAATATCTACTTGTTACATAGAAATTTGAGCCCACTTTGACCTGAATCTGATTTTTCTCCATTAACTAGTAACTGTCTTGTTTCACCACTGAAGGATTCCAATTTTAGTTCAGTCCAGTCATCCATGGAACATCCAAAACTTGTTTTTGTTCAAATTCACTAAACAGACAAATCAAAGCAAAAATTTGTTTTAGATATAGACCTATCACAGAAAAATAACTCTCTCTTTCACATTTTTAAGGCTTCATTGAAGGTATCATCTCTCAATATCCTGCCCAATTCTGCTGTTTTATCACCACAGTTACTCTCACTCTGTCAGGATCCAGATCAGCATGGCTTCACATCCTTTCAGATTACCCTTAAATATCAGCAGCTGTAGCCTTTGTGCCAATTCATGTCTAATGATTTTTTACTGTCTCAGGCCTCAAAATTTCCCATGTTGGTAATGGATTTCTTTTCATTTCATATTCTAGGTGCTGTATTTGATCACAAACCTCTTTCTCATAGAATTGGTTCTCTTTGCATCTCCATGAGCATGATTTTCATTGCAGACAGAAGTGAGATGATGTCAGGCTTCAGAGAATAAAAGACAAAAGAGGATGCAAACTCCTTGAGGCATAACCAAACCAGAAACTGTCCAAACAAGACTTCAACTATGCAATGAGCTTCCTGGCTTCAGCCTCAGCTGCATGATCTTGCTTTGGACACTGTTCATTTCTGAGTGTGTCCTTATGTCAGATGCTAAGCAAGATCCTTTTCAGGTTATACATTTAAGCATACACATCAGAACATTTTGAACTCCAAGAAAAGGAGAAGTCCTCTAAAACCTTTACATTTATCTAAAGCCTCTGATACGACCATGAAAGCCATACCCACTGCCTGATAACACAGAAAGTCTTCCTGTAAAGAACAGAAATAGAATTGTAGCTAGGTGATTTAGTTCCGAACTTGGCATCCAGAGCTTGTGAACGTTTATGCAAGTCTTGTTGAAAGTGCCGATAACTCCATGTTTCAGAGAAACTTTGCATCAAATAATTGTACATCTGAAATATAATATTGTACTCATCCAGACTACAAAATTAAACATAATAACAGCACATAAAAGGCTAAAAGCAAGCCAACCTAAAGATACATTGTTACTCTGATTGTGACAGGAAAGAGAGAACACTGATTCACCTCCTTCTCTCCCTTTCTGTGTGAGCAGGAACCATGATTGCCACTGGAGCTGCACTCCCTCTTTAAATGGAGTTACTGTTTGGTTTTCTGAAGGAAAGGGAAGAAAAAAAATGAAAGACTGGCTACCTTTACAGCTTTGAACTACCACCATTACTGTCCTTCATTTTGTTTTCACATCAAGATTACGATGACTCATGCTTTCTGATTGACTCTAAAATCACTTGATGTCTCCTTATCTTTCTTCTGGTACTTCACATAAAGTATAGAGAGCTACATCCTTAAAAAGGTGTGGGATGCTTTTGTTCAATGTACTGGATTTTTCAAATAGGGAAGACTAATGAGATTTTTTCACCCACTTTGTTACACATTGAAAAATAGTATGTGAAAAAAGCTTAAACAACCCTTGTCTCTGGTACAGTGAGAAAGTGAGTATAAAGTTTCTTGGTATCACTCCATGTACAGGATATAGCTTAGAGTGAAAAGCATTACTTCTGGCTTTTGAATGTTTATTTCAGAAAATAATGCCTTGTATCTGTCAATTAGACTTAAAAAGTAGACCTGAAGGGGAATACTGTACTTGTAGGTCAGGAGTTCAGCTCACACTTTTGCAGGAAGTGACAAAGCTCCAGGTACAAAGGGCTATTTGTACTTGTGAATTGAGTTTAGATAAAATCTTAACTTGAATTTCCAGTGCTCAAAAGTCTAACACATCTGATATTGATGGCACCATCATAGTGTCAGTGCTGAAGTTCCCAGGCACACTGTATTCTGTATCCTTTTGTGCTAGAAGTGCTGACATCTTGCACCTTTTCAAACCCGTGCTTCTACCACAACCGAAGGCATTCTTCATCCATATTTCCATGGGGAGTCAGGTTGAGGATATTGGGCAATATCTCATGGGGCAAGAACAATACACAACATCATCTTTATTTCACTGCAACGCTTCACAGACTGACAGGAGGGCTGTAAGGAAGGTTGGCATTCAGCCTCCTTCTCAGCTTCAAGGTGGCTCTCATGGCAAGGAGAGGTGGTGAAAATAATAGCTTAATGGTGCCCTTACTTGAGAACTTGGGGAGTGAGAAATACATTATTCCAAATATTTCTTAAATATATAGCATGTATCAAACCATCACTAAGTAAAATATTCAAACGTTGCAGTCCCATGATGTTTCACATGACACAGGGTTGACATGAGTGGTTGTCAATTGCCACAATTTGGAGTGAGCTATAGGTTGGTACTTATGGTATTTTCATGGGACACGGGGGTGGGTCAGTCTTCAAGGGCAGCTAACCAAAGTGAACCCTAGCCTCCCACTGCCTGTGCAAGGGATACTGAGGAAGGACTACTATTCCCTTCCCTTGTGTTTGAAAGAAGAAATGTCCCTTTCCTTCATGTATACTGGGTTTTGGGGGTTGGGGACTCTGGGTTTGTTGGTAGTTTTTTTGGTTGGTTGGTTTATGAATGAACAGGACCAGATATATAGGTGATCTGAATAGGATGTGTGCCCCTGAGGATACCTAGGATTGATACCCATCCCTGCTCTCCAGGATAGCTGCTGGTTGATTTAGCATCTCCTTCCTCAATCTTTCTGGATTCCCTCAAGGAGAAGGTGGTGAAGCAATGCATTTCACTAAGGAAATTAAGAGCCCATCCAATCACATCTAACAGAATACGCTTCAGAGGCAGCACTCACCATCTCATTGATGTAGGTCAGAAAGCTGTTCAACACCACATCCCCAGTGAGAGAAAGGCCACCTGAGGCTTCTGAAAGAAGAAGTAACAAGCTTTGTTGCTCTTAGAGGACTAAGCATAGACATCCTTTATCTGTCCACTCACAGAAAACTGGCCCCCGAGAAAGGAGAACCTTGGGATGAAACAGGATGTTTGGACCCGCAGTGTGACGTTTTATTTCATCCACAACTGCATCTATGAACAACTGTATGAAAGTGATGGTGACATTGGATTCAAAAGAATTATCAATATCATTATACTGACTAGAGAATTAATTAATCACTGACATTTAGCAAAAAAAAAAATCATTGAAATTCTATTACTTCATTATTAGCATAATGAAGAGACAGTTTGCCCTCTCTGGCAATCAATCAAGCATCTGAGATGCACTCCAGTATCAAGGAACTAAACTTAAATCAGAAGGTATTTGATTTTGAAAACAGGTTGTTTTGCTTGTTTTATGGGTGCCACACACTTTTTCAACACTTAAGTACTTATTTTTGTCTTTCAGATGATAACACATAAAAGCCAAAAGATCACAGAAGGCAAATCAAAATGGCTTACCTGCATTAAGAGAGTAATTTGAACTAGAGAAATGTAGAGTAAAGCTAGTCATTTCAGAGCATTTTATTACAGAGATCGCTATCATTACCCCTGTTTATTAGCAGCAAAAGTGACAAGAGAAGTAATGTGCCCTTAGATAGGTAGCTAAGCCAAGACCTGAAACCAGCACCTCTGAGTTCATAGCTCTATTGTCTGAGTAAACTGTGTTTATTAAACTGGTCTTGACTGTAATGCTATTTTCAAAATTAAGGAATTAATTTGACCCTCACTCATTACTGAAACAGAAGTATTGACTTAATCACAGCCTACAGTAACATAAGCATAGAAACTAGTATCTTATAAACTTGCTGCTAGACTCATGGCAAAGCTAATTGTCTGCGATACGAAGCAAGGCAGCATCAGCAGCATATTTTGTTTGCTTGCTGTCTGGATGCAGTCACAGATAGCATCCACTGCTCCCTCTCTACTTGAATCATTAACCTCAGATGTGCTTAGGGCACAATCAGTCAGCAGATCCTGCAACTCAAGATCAGAAGTTGCTTCATCTGCTGAATGATAAATGGCATAGTTGAGCCTGTTCAACAACATTCCTTGAACATTCAACTGAAACTGTTTTCAGGATGTGAAGGTTTCGGCAAGACCTTATAATTTTTCACATAGCAGTAGGATATGCTTTATATGACATTTTTCTGGTCCCAGATGCATGGAAAATCAATGAAAATTTGAACAGAAAATAACAGCTGGGGTCTATGGGCTAAGTGTGACTAGTTGTGTTAGTTACAAGGCTGTTAGCTCATTTCTCAATCTACTGTGACTGTGATGGCAGTAAAGATTTATAGTTTATAAATCTTGTTGCTTTGACTGCTATATGGAGGTATAATTCACAGAGTGGACAGGCTGATGAACTTCAGCTTACCAATAAAGGATGATAAAACAGATTAAATTTTAGACCTGGATGTATTTTGGCTTAAAATCAGACAATTTGTAACAGCATGGCTAAAAAGAAGAAAGTCCTAGATTCTTTTAGGGCATAGAGTAACCAGCTTCTAGTACTAGCAAGGTCCACAGAATTCAAACTTAAGCCTCATCATAGACATATATATATCTGTGTGTGTATGTTTGTATTCAATGTCAGGCACATAATGTGCAGAAAGAGAAACCACTGCTACTTCATTAAGAGGATTTTTGTTTATTTCTTCCTGAGCTATACAAATTCTTGTTTGGATTTTACTTTTTTTTTCTAAATATATTTTCTCGTAAGTCTTCTGCAAAGCTTTCTGGAGCTTTTAGGATGTAGAAAAAAATATGTGTGGCCTTCTGGATGACTTTGAACTAAATTCATGTCTTTACTGGTGTTTTTCACATTTAAAAATGGAGGAAAAAATACTGTCCTTGCTTGCAAAGCCTGTATGTGTGTGTGTACATCTGCTAGGGCAGGAAATATTTCTGTCACTGGAATAACCACATTACTGACTTACAGGTTTACCAGCTCTGTGTAATGCAGCCAATCCTGTCTCATATTGGCAGAAGAACATCACACTGTGCTAATGGGTCTGCAGGCATATATCCACATGCCTGCACAAATATTCACAGAAAGAGATTACTACATTTACGTGGCTAAGCAGGAAAAGCATTTGGGCAGAAACAGAGCCCAGGCAGCAATCTTGGGGATTTCAGGCTCCATTTCAGTAGCTCTTGCTATTGAGATTTTCAGGCAGTTTTGGTGGATGTCAGAGTTGGCTCTCTCTGAAGAGGGACTGCAAACACTGCAGCACCCCTTGGCTGAGCAGGGTCTTGGTCAGTCTACTAGCAGTGTAGGCAGCAGGTACAGCAGCCAGTGTGGTGTGTCCCAGAGAAAAACTTGCAGTTCCAGGAAGACTGGTAAACTATAACTGTCAGCGGAATGTTTGCTTTTTCAGAGTGATGTGATACTTACCAGCTCTCATATCTTTGGGTAGTCTCTCTGCTGACTCCCACTCGTGCTCATTCTGGCTCTTGGCATGATACCTGATGCAGTTTGTCCCCTCTTCTTCCCCTCTTTGCCCTTCCTCTCCTATAAGCATAGGCAGAGCTTAACCCTTGAGTGAGTTTCCCAAGTTGCTTTAGTATTGTTTTCATTTCTGCACTTTCAGGAGAAGCACAGGTCATCGTAATTTGACAGCGAAGAGGATTTTCTAATACATTTTACCACCACACAATTCCATCAGGAAACATAGATCTGCACTGCAGAAGCTGCTGTGAAGAAAGGATGAGGTGGAGGCCAAGGACAAATTAATCATAGTGGTGGGATAAATATTAATAAAATGTTTCATATTTGCTTAAAACTTTCCTTTGAAACTTTTCAATTTCAAGTTGCAGAAAACTATTTTTGCTTCATGGTCAAAAGTAAATAAGTAAATAAATAAACTTTGGAGGTCAGGTAAGTGCAACAGAGGTAGGAAGAAATAGTCTTTTTGTACCTCAGACTTGTTATGGAAAATGGATCATTTCCCATTCAAAAGACTCCAGGTTTTAGAGCTTCTATTTTCTACAAAAAGAAAGCCATTTCTTAAAAACATATATTCTAAAGCTGAGTCAACATAGCAATGATAAGAGTGAAGGAGGAATGCTCAATATAATAGAGATCAAAATTACCTATCCACTTATTAGAAGCTGAACAGTTTCTTGTGAGTACATTGTGGATGTCCTGTGGTTATCCTGCATCCTTCTTTAACCCCATCTACCTGTCCCACTGAATGATCAATTATGATGAATTATGATGAATGATGAATTATCAACTATGAAGACCAGTGCTACTTTTGGAGGAGATTTTGAATCTGTGTCTGCAGAGACTCAAAGGCTCTACTTTTGAGTAACTTGTTCCATTCCTACAAATGGTCATCAACATTTTTATTTCAAACACTGTTTTTTAGAAAATATACTATTATGTACCCTTAATTTAATGTTAGTGTTATTGATAATTGACTTCATACTGCAATATACTTATTTTAGAAAATTGTCCAGAAGACACTGCTGCCTCCAGAATGAGCAGGAGAAACACATTCCTAGGCAAGACTCAGCTCTCTGGTGGGTCCCCAACACTAGCCTTCAGTTCCTGTGGAGTTTGGCTACTTCTCACATAACTCCTTTGAGCCACCCATGAAAACCAGCCATCCCCCCACCACCCTGGTTTCAACATCTGCTGGCTCCTAACACTGCTGCTTGCCATGTCTGGCAGTTTCTTCCATTATGTTTGGTGGCTTCTCATATCTTGCTCACTTAGCTCAGCCTCTGCCTATGCTCTGCAGCCCCAACACTCTGTCTCTGTTGGTTCATTGTCCATACTGCAAGATCCTGCAGGGCCCTGCCTTGCCAGCTGCCACAACTACTTGTGTTCACTGACCACCTGAGGGACTCAGCTATTGGTTAGCTCACCAGTCAAAGTTGTTTTATGCAGGCATCCCTTCTACAATTTGCTTTGGATAACTGGTTCTCATACCTAAATTCCCAGAGATGCAAAAGGAGGACGAGGAGGAGGGATCAGAGTTCTACTAGATCTTTCTTTTTACTATTTATTGCTTATATTCCTTTTCCTCTTTATTCAGATATAAGGAAATGTTGTTATCTTCAGTTTGTATCATCAGTCTTGAAATCATTCCAGGTTACCCAGTTAGTAACACTGGCACATATCTAGTGAGATCTGAAGATAGGATAGGGTTGCTCTGGAACCTGGGACCCTTTTCCTTCAAAACCTACACTCAGCAAGATGTTCGAACACTCAGCTTTAAAAGATTTAAAATAATTTCTGTTTCTTTTTATTTTTGTGCTTGTTATTCCTCTTTTGATATTTTTTCCTAAGATGATTTGCATTATTTTCCTACACCTCATTAACCTGTTTCTAAAGCTTTATTTGGCTTTGTGAGCAATCACAAAGTTGCAGATTCTCAGAGCTGCTTTTCAGGATCCTTTGCCTTTTAGCTTTCATCAGCTTTTCTTTTTGTTTATGGTTTGTGGGTTTATTCACAACTTATAGGGTTTCAAAAATAATAGACCTCATGCCATGCTTTAAAACTCTAAAACTGAGACAGGCATAGTTAATTTTGTATCAGTGCACCTTTTCTATCACTTCTTAAAATCTGACCTTCTCTCTGGAAAACATGTAGCATCTGCTCTGTGAAAGAAAAATTGCCTAAAAATGAACAGTTACTTGATATATTCTTCTTCTTTTTTTTTTTCTGTTGATTTTTTTTCTGTGTACTCTGAAGGATCACTTGTAATGTCATTGTATACCTCCAAAGTAGTATTTACAAAATGGGGCAGACTATTTCAGGATTTTCAGGCTCTATTCTTTGACTTATCAGTGACATTAAGACTTCACTTACACGTGATATTCTAAATCTGTAATTCAGAAAATTGTCTGATATTCTAGAGACAAATAGGGATAATTTTTACCATGTCTAACTTCTTACCTTAGCTATATCTATTTTTCTTCCATCTATAGCACACTCATTGTTAGATAAAGATAGTAGTTTATTTTATACTGAGGGGGAAAAAAGCTTTTAGTTAGGCCAAGAGTACAAGGTAGCATTTTCCTCCCTTATTTTCTTGTGTCAGATTTAAGTGCTCAGCTCTTTCCAAGGTACTTTTCCCCCTAGAAATGCTTAAAATACTCTGAAGAATTTCATAGCAATGTGAGCCAGAGAACCAAAGTGGTACATATGATTAACATCTCCTTATGTACCTGTAAAATACACAGCAAAAATAAAACAATAAAGCATCTCAAAAGATTGCATGTTCCAATGCAGGAAGTATTAATATGGGTGGAAATGTAGAATTTGTTGACATGTCTTTATTATGTTTATTCATTCTTTTGAGTTATTATGTGTAATCCCATTTTTGTCTACCATAGGACAAAAAGATCTCTGTTCTTTTGGAAGAAAGATATTCTTTTCTAGTTTGTTTTTTATCAACCAAAACAGATAAGAAATACAACACAGCAACGCTCTGAGGCCTTTGCAAGGCTGCACTGACATATTGCATCTGTCTGTAAAGTCTCCATCAGCGTGACACAGATGCTCTTGGGACTTTTGATTCTTTCTCATCTTCTTCTATCCAAGGGCTGGGCTTTAGGTAATCAAACTGGTTTCTCTGATTTACCAGTTTGGGGATAGACACAGAAGTCCCAAATCAACATGCTTCCATCTGTTTGCCCTCTTTAATGAGAAGAAGCTTCTTAGAGTGAGTAACTTCACTTTCCTTTTCCCTGAAGATTCCAGTGTATTTTTGGATGTTATGAAGACTATAACACACCAGACACTTATAGGTATCATCTTCTCTTTAGTTGCTACCGATCTTTCAGTGCAATTAAGTCTCTGAAGACCAATATCTGAAATTAAATTCTTGTCAGTACTTTGAGTCTGGACAGGTGCTAGTGTTAGACTCTTCTACTGCAAGTTTCTATCTTATCACCTGTTTAGACTCTATGAAATTACTTTATTTGTTTAACATGTTATAGGAAGAGGCATTCACACTCACTTCAGGCCAGGAACAAATCAGTCTATAAACACAACTTCACATTTTCTTTTATCCTATGCCTTTAAAAATATGAACTAGCCTTCAGCTCACAAGCTCCCCAATGGTCTTTCAGTGAAACCATAAGCCTATTTTTCTGCCAGAAGTCTGCTGCTGAGGCACAAGTTAAATATTGCCTTTTGCTGCATGGATGAAAGACAAGAACATGAACACCGCTGATCTTTACGAAGCGTAAAGGGAATAAAAACCAAAAATAGACATCTAGTAAAACAATAAAGATATTCTATGGATTTAAACTTGATATATCCCTTAAAGACAGGAGTCCCTGAAAATTACAAGGGTTTATTTCTCAGTCACTCAGTAAAGAAATATCTATCTAAAAGATGGAGTATGTTAACTTTCCAGTCATAGCCAAGTGTCCCTTTCAGTTTGGCAGAGTAGGTGTTGAACCAGACAGCATGAACAGGTTCTGCTTTGTAGGTCTTTTCTCCATTTTACCCTGTTTGGATAAATAATCCAAAATTAAAATTACCTGGTAAATATTTGTAGAACACAATGAACACATAAATTGTGGTCTTTTTTCTTTATAGTATTTTTATCCTTATATGTTGGCAATTTATAGTTATATGTTTGTTCTTAAGAACCTTTTATTTTTATAGACTTTTGAAAAGAGAAGATTGTGGATACTGTTCAATTGCTGGGCAGTGTAAATATCAGACTAAAGAAAAGCTGACATTTGTTGAACATCAATAGGAACTACATCCAGCATTTAAGTTTTCAAGTCCAAACTGTGTTCATGTCAATTTAGACTTATTTCGTGGACTCTTTTTTTTTTAAGAGATTCAGTACTACGATATTTCCCTATTCTAATTACAGAAATCTCATTTCTATTCCTATTGAGTGCACAGTAATTTTCCCATCAGATTTAATGGTGCAGTACAAGAGCACAGCTCCTCATGAGAATTAAGTCTCCTGATTCAACAGCTTTTATAAATTTGTGTGGGTCAAGTATGTTAGACATAACGCAAACAAGTTTCTTGAGTTACTTATTTTTTCCCTAACAATGCTGCCTGTTTTTGTGTGCTACTGCTCAAGGTTGTTCTGCATTTTTAATTGACAAAGATTCTCTGTGACTAAACTTCAAAGCATCTTTTCAGGACCAGAGTCGTTATAGAAAAAAACAGACAAACATAATAATTGTATTCACAGATATTTTTCAAGGAAGATCTCCAATATGTGAATTTTGCTACTTAACATATACCTAAGCATCAAATAATTTGCTGAATGTCAGTGAAAACATGTTTTAAAAGTGCTTAGTGTAAAACACATTTCTTCAAGCATTCGTATACTCTAGTATTTGGGTTTGGTATAAAACATTGTCAAATAAAGTCTACTACTCTGCTGATGGCACCATTGATTTTCACAGAATCTCTGAAATGAAATCACATATATTAATTACCTGTATATATATAAATATATCAATATTGTTGGTGACTGTCCACAATAAGTAACTCTAGTATATCTATGGGCATTTTTAAAGTCTTCTTTTTGGTCAGAAAGATAAAGCTGTCACATCTATTTTCATATGTTCATGTTACTATGTTCTTTATGAACATGATGCTCTAACTTAACAGAAAGCAGAGCATTATTTTGCTAAAACCAAAAGGTAATTGATTAAAAAAATCCCAAACACTAAAAACTTTAAAAATAGTCCTTGAAAAAGAAATAATTTTTCTATGGAGTATGAAATTATCCATATTAAAGTAATATAAACAGAATATATTTTGTGAAAGAAAGCCCTGATATTTCATGATGATAGCAATGATTAGGAACTAATAATTGCCATCAAACTGTCATTGTCAGAGGTTAGGATAGGACAAAATCTCCCAGGGAACGAATTTCTCCACAGTAAGAAAGAGGGGCATACTATCTTCTGTCTTCTGGAGTACCAGATACAGGCAAACTTCAAAAAAATGTAAAGGACTGAGTGGACAAGACTGATCCAGTATGGGAATTACAGCTTGATCTCTGGTACTGCAGCTACAAAATAAATTTACTGTTGTAGCTTAAGTAGGTCCTGTCTTTGGTCTGCTTCTCCTAGTCTTTGATCTTTCATCCTTGCTCCCATTCAACACCCGACCAATTTTGCATCCCATTCAGTAAATACCAGATTTTTATCTGATTTTGCAGAGGATTGGACAAAATGAATTTTTTAATCTAATATAACTTTTCAAATTCATATAATAATTTATGCTTGAAGGGACCTCTGAATTTCATCCGGTCCAATTCTCTACTCATATAAATTATTCTGGCAGAAGTCACACTGATACACACTATCTGGAGAGATGCTGAACTACACTACTGAGAGTTCCTGTCTCTTTGAACCATTTTCCCTGCTAAGTTTATGTGATGAGTCACCTTCTCTTGAAGAGACCGTGCAGAATCTGAATCTGAAACATATCCAATATGTTAAGAGTATTTCTTGTGCCTGCAAATTCAGAACTCTGTGAGCAAATTTCTTTGAAAGTTTTTTGTCAGTTGGGACTGAGTGTACTAGATAGAGAAGAGATTGATTTCATCCCCACATCCCTTGAGCACCAGCTTTGTAGCAAGACACAAGCTGGACTTTTATTCGTGCATCTCTTTTTCCTTCTGAGCTAATTAGTCAGTGCTTGCCCCCTACCTATACATCTGAAGTACTCTTGTAAATGAGGATGCTTTGATAAGATCTCATTAGCAACCGCTGCCCTTCAAAGCAATAGCATTTGGAAATTGTGACCATCAAGCCAACACAAAGCCACTCTTCCTCAGCTCTCCAAGTAACCCTCATGCATCAGAGTAAAGCAAGTGCCATATGGAATCAAGTTCTATCACTGGTATTATCCCATTAAACTCATGTAGATACATTCCCTTTTTTTCCAGCTTGCTATAGCCCTTCTTGATTTATGTGGAGCATAATAATGTGAGTCTTTGACTGAAGATGTGCTTGCTGGAAAAGTAGCACCTCAAGACCATGTTCTCATGCTGTTTATATAAACAGAAATCCAAAGTGATACTATGAATGCAAGCAAGACTTAAATATGCCTCTTCCTTTTGCTCTACTTTAATCAGTGTGTTTCATTTTAAACCTTCTTTATAATATGTAATAAAATGTGTTCTTTACTCAGTGTGTTTTCCAGGTCCTGTACCATTGCTCTGATTTTCATGGCAGCTGGTGTGTTTTTTCCTTTTGATCACATTATCCAACTAGTTGTCTTTTCCCAGGCAAGGTGGTGCATGACCAGCTGCCTGCAGCTGGGCTTTTCCCATCTATCTACATGGAAAACAAGAGGAAAAGGCCTCACGTTGCACCAGGGGAAGTTTAGGCTGAAAGTTAGGAAAAATTTCTTCACTGGAAGGATTGTCAAGCATCGAAACAGGCTGCTGAGGGAGGTGGTGGAGTCATCACCCCTGGGAGTGTTTAAGAAATGTATAGATGTGGTACTTAGGGATGTGGTTTAGTGATAGGTAGATGGGCAACATATTGAGAAATGCATGCACAAATGTAAATGAGAACTTAAAGTATGACGTACTGAATAATAGCTGAAACAACAGCTTATCATTTGCTGGTTTTAACTTGTGCAGTGTGTCTTTCTAGAGAACATCAGAAAACCATATGCCTTTGAGAGTGATGGATGAAGAACTACAGTGTTTTAGTGCCTTCTTGTGCTGATGCCTGGAAGTGCAAATAAGTGGAACCTCTGAAGTTGAATTTCATTCTGCTTAGGCTTAATAAAGGAACAAATTCCTGCACATTTTTCAGCTCTTTGCTAATAATGTCCAATAACAACCAAAAATTTCTCAGAGAGAAAGATTTTTTTTTTCTAGTGACAGAAAAGCATTTTACCTCAGCAGGCACTGTAATAGTTGTGGCTCGAAAAAAAACCTTTTATATTAAAAATGTCTGTTCTCAGAAAAGGTGTTGCCTGGGAAGATGCAATGATACCAGAATTGCTGTCAGTCCCCCAGGCCCCACAAATGTCTCTCTCAGACTACTACCCAGACAAGGTCAGTCACCTGGAAAAATCTCCCTGTGTTTTGCCCAGGATATTAAGGTCACACTGGCAAACCACCTAGTTTTCAGCTAGGGACATTAGACTGTTTTGTGAAGAAGGAAGACAAGGATTGTGCCTTCCACATAGACCTGTACTCTCCTTGCCCCTCCACTCTCAGTACAGCGCTGGTTTCATTCCAAAAGGCAGTAAAAAGGAAAGAACAGCAAAATAATTTTGGCAAGGAAAGAGGCCAATGAGGCTCATGAACAAAATTTAAGCAAACCTTATGCTCATATAACCATGTAAAGGAAGAAAGCTGGAAGTTAGAAGGATTAAGCAAAGGGGAGCTGAAATTAACCCACAATCTCATCACATTGCTCCTAAAAGCAGAGGACAGCACCATTTCCCCTCAGTAGGCTCATGATAGTACTTTATCCTCTCCTTTGGGCATAGCCATGACAACTCCCATTCCAGTTTCCTACTCCTAGAGCCAGAGAATGAAGTGACACAAAAGCAAATTCACTCTAGCTCTATCTTCTTTTCACCTGTCCAGATTCTTGGAAAATGTAGAGAAGTCAGCTTTTGAGAGTCATGTTTTCATTGCAGTATGGGAGTAATCATGCCTCTTCTCAAATCTCTGCCTTCTGGGTTGCAATATTGAATCAAGTTTCACTCCTCTCTGCCTATAAATGTATGGTCAAAAGGCTTAAGAAACAGAAGGCAAATAAGATTACCAAATTGATTCTTTTACTAAATAATTTTGCAATTTTCAGGCTACATATTAAGAGCATCACAGTTAGAGAATTGTTCCTAGTCTGCAGAAGTACTTTGAAAAGTGGACTATTAACACTGATATGTTGAAGATTATTGTGATAACTATTGCCACATCACAGGCCTAAGACCTCAAGTAAGATGTCCTCCATAGATGTCAGTCCTGAACACTCAACCTGAGAGCTCAGATACAAGGTAGATGATACACATTTTACGCTTGTCACCAAAAATAGAGAATATCTCATGTGAATTATGACCACAGAAACACCTATGAGCCCTATGCAGTTTTACACAGGTGTGGTTGATGAAGGCACTGGAAATGTTTCTTCTGCTGAGTCCTGAGACTGAATGGATCCTACAGCTCCATCTCCCTGCATCCAGCCTTTCACAACTACAAGAAGTAGAAACATGGGATTGTGGATTTTTTTATTTTTATTTTATTTCTATTAACCAAGGAAATATTTATCTTTCCATTAAAATTGGTAAAGGGAATGAACTGCAGTTCTGTGTTGTAAAATGAAACTATTTTCACAAAACCACCAAAAATTAAATATTCTGATGTACAGCACAGGAAACAGTAATCTGTTCACAGAGGACAGACAAAAAGACTTAGTACACATTTCCAGATCTAATTACTATGAAGTTCTCTACCAGTTTAGGATGCATTTCTGATGATGTTTTTAGAGAAACTACTTTTAAAGGTGGCACATATTTCATTGAGAATATTCTGTCACTGGCCCTCCATCAGATCCCCAGAAGGCTAATCAATTAAGGGTTCTTTGGAACAAGAAAATAAAATACCAACCTATTTGGGTCATTGTGTGAAATAAAAATGTCATTACTGTGGGATTGCCTTTGTCCAAACACAGAAATATACTTCAGGCTGAAGGCAGCTGCCCATAGGTCAAGACAACAGTTGATGTTAGTTTGGAACAAAATATTTTATTTTGCAATAAAATGGATGGAGGAGATGTCAGTCCTCTTAACAGAATGATTGTCTTCTTGCTCCAAGTAAAAGTCTAGCTACCAGCAATGCACTTCACTATTAATGTTTTTAGCATTTTCTACAGTTGTGTTTTGTAGCACAATAATAAGTCCTTTAAATAATAATAAGTCATTTAAAAAACTGGACTAATTCAATCACACTAGCTTCAATGGAAGAAGTTCATGTATAGTTTTGATTCTCAACACATATTTAGACTACTTTCAGGTTAGCAGCAAGAAGATAAATTAAACACATACAGTTTCAGATACATCTCTGTACAAGATTTCAGAATAATTCTGGAGAAAAATAACATGTCTTCTGTTGTTTAATATTGACCAAAATCAATCTTAGAAACATCTGCAGTAGCTTGTGTGTGTATATACGTCTTGGTTTGACAAGACAAATTTGAGAGAAGACCCCATTAGGAACCTCCTCCTTCCCCAAAAAGGAAAGAAAATTAATAATTCACTCTGTACACCTGGGGGTGAGTTGTAAAGAATAACTTTTTTAACAGAGAAAAATATGTTTATATACATACAACAGTGAGATACAGAGTGGGAAAAACCCTCACGGGTCCCCCTCACACCACCGGCTACCCCCCCAGTTGCAGTAAAACCTGCTTGAGCACAGTCCAATTAAAATGAGGAGGCAGATGAGATGGTGTACGAAGGAAACCAGGGCGGTGGAGTGGTGATGGTGATGGGATGATGGATGGATGAGTGGACAGGAGACAAAGGTATGGTCCAGCCGCCCAATCATGTTCCAGCCAAGACGGAGGAGACCATGCGTTCCCTCTCACCGTCTTCTCAGGAGGAGTAAAGTGCTCCCAGCACTCCCCACAGCAGAAGTCCATCCCTCCTGGTGGGCCAGTCACACCTCCTCCTTCCATACCATGGCTGCATCGCAGCTGTGTTGCCACTTCTTTCTGCTACTGCTGCTTGCAGCTGCTCCGGGACTCATGGGTGAAGGCTGTTGCCACTGCTCCTGCTCCAGGACTTGCATGTGTGGGCTGATGCTGTTCGTCGCTCCAGGGGCTGCTGCTGCCACCGCCCAGCAGGGCTCACGCCACTTCCAACATTCGTCCCCTGTCTCTGTCACCAGTGCTTGCTGGGGCTTGCCCCTGCCAGCACCCACTGTAGCCAGTGCAGTTCTGCCCCAGGCAGACACTGCCAGGGCAGGGGTGTAGGTTGCTGTGCCAACCCACTCGGCTCCTACCCGCACGGCTCAGCAGGTGCAGAGGGCTACCCCCCACTGAGAGTTTACAAACAAACACAGTAATGGTCGGGGGGGTGAAGGGGGGAAAAGATGGATACCGCCAGTCATTTACATACCCTATAACAATATATAGATACAATTATGTATTATTGAACTAGCAATTAACTAGACCTAGATATGAGTGCTGTGTTTAATATCATATTCCAACCCAGCAGAGTGCAAAAGAAATATATATTGAAAAAACAATGGATTGTCTAAAGCTAGAGATTTCCTACAACATCATTTAATTTTCCAATTCTCTAGAAAGGATAAATAATGTTCTCCCTCATATGTGAGAAACAGGTTAGAGCAGGGAAGGGAATGAATTGTTCTCCTTGTGTATTGAACAATAAGCGATGTGTGGAAATTAGAGCAAAGTAAATCATTCTTAAGCATAAGACAAGGTCTTCTAATTGCAAGGATGATCCAGCAACCAAATGGATTTCTTGGTTGTGAGATCTCTATCACTGGAGATCTCTTAGAATGGGCTAGGCAGATGTCTGTAAGGAATAAATTAGGGATTACCCTTGGGGACAACACAGAAAAAGCAAGTTCTTGAGATCCTTTCCAGCTGTATTTCCTATGACTGATTCAAGGACTAAGTGGTTTCTCAGATATATCGTAGACAGCTCTAAAATAAAAAATATATTCTCAAAATCAGGGTACAAAAAGCCCCTTTTAAAATAACCTCTATGCCTGGTTTTGAAAGATAAATGCTGTTTCTTAATAACTGTATTAATACTACATTATAGAGACATTCTTAAAGAGGTGAAGAATAGTACCAGCATCAGAAATGGCTGTTGACCTGTCTTCACTTACATCAACAGGTTTAGATGTAAGTTTATTGTTACTCGTGGCAATTGAGCAATGATCTCTAATTAAAACAGAAAAGCACAGAAATAGGAGATATATTAAAATTACTTTCATTAAAGGTCTTATTCTCGTCCAGTCCTTTTTCTGCAAAGTTAAAATTGCACCTGGTTGCTTGATAAAAATTTTGCATAAAACCATCGTGAATATAGCACCCAGAATAATATTTGGGCTATTGCTGATCTCAAAGGAGTTTTTGAGTTGGCTACTATACACCTAGGATAAAACTCTACCTTCAGAACTGTAGTAAGTAAGTTATTACTGCATATTACAATTCCTTTTGCAGACATAATATTGTACGTCAGAGTATTTTCTCACTTGTCCCAAATCTCACTAAATCTCTGGAGAAATGAGATAGTATATATTTTAAGAAATAATAAACTAGGAAAAAAGGGAAATAGTATGAAACAAATTCACAATAATCTGAAAAAAGCTATACCATGCAGAATAAGTTGATATTAAAGATCTCCTGGAAGCCTCACCATCAAACATCCAAAGCCAAAACCTAGCAAGATAGAATGGTGCTAAAAAGACACATAAAATTGTATGTCCTATACTTTAATCATAAATTGAATTTCCACTCTTACAGCAGAATTAGAAGGAAGACATGTAAAATATATTTTGTATTTGCACCTAGGTAAAGTCTATTTTTTTAAATGTTGTGTTCTTTTTATTGTTGTTGATATTTAGAAGTAGCAAATGCAGGCATATTGGGGGGAAAAAAAAAAAAGAGAGAGAGAAAAAGTCCCGAGATTTGGCGTGAGAGAAGCTGGACAAGTGGGTAGGAGAATGCAAAGGGAAAACAAAGAAAGAGAAAATCACAGGAGATGGAGGCAGCAAGAAAGTATTTGGTCTCCCTTTAATTCACACCATTCTAGAAGGTGTTCAAGCCCCTGAGGGAAACAGTAAGAGGGATTCATTATAACAGGTAAAGCTTATTAATCTACCCTTGGAAGAAAAATTGATTTTTCTTGAGGAGGAAGGAAAAAGTGGTTTACAGAAACTTATCTCCTTGGAATATAATTTCTCATGGAAATTACTGCTGCAGGCTTTTCTATTGGAACATCATGCATGATAGAAAACAACATTTCGTGAAAAAAATGAGCTTTGCAGATTAGTCTGGTACAGAAAATACTGCAATTCTTACCTGTGTCAATCTTCATAATGCAAAGCGTATCATAATCATCAGCTACAATTTTCAAGACAACTCTTCTGTAACAATATGTAACCCAATTATACATGAAATATATGTGTTGTACTTATCTGGAACATGCCTCCAACAAGGGAATAGAATACCAGGCTTAGAAGAACCTAGGAGAGGAATAGTAGCATATTTGGATTTTTCTTCTTTCTTTTCTTCTGTTTATGGCGATATGTGTTTTGCAGAATGTGCTGTTCTCACATATGAAAAGCTCAATTATTTGGGTGCTGAGGCTTCAGTGTTAAGGCCATTCAGGGGAATTTATCTCCCCTAATTTTAGGCATATATATGTATATATATATATATATATGTATGTAAACACTCTGAATTAATTCTGACTCACACTAGTCAATGAAAAGAGATAGGCAAAGATGTTCAATCAGTCTTAAAATTAGTGGCTAAAATGCAAGCAATGCCTTTCAGGAGATGTCCTAATTTCTTCACTGATTATAGGGAAAGCTAAAGTACTTTAGATCAGATAATGAACTTTTTAGGAAATTAAAAGGAAATTGATCATACTTATAAGGTCACATCCTCCTCAGTCACTGAATTAACTTTGAGACATTATGTAATGCCAAAATTTTTTGTTGTAAAAAAAAAACTCTACAAAATTTTTCTCCAATATCTGATCAGAGAACTTCTTTTGAAGTTTGAATAGTCTCATTGCTTTTGAAATTGGAAGCTTTTTATTTACAGCTTAACTATATTTGCGCTTAACTACACTTGTGTATGTGCAATATTCTCTGGACATGTATTTGACAGAAAAACAGGTTTGAAATATAAGGCCATAAAGGGAGTTACAGGAAAAACAGACATAGAAATGAAGAGGAATATACAACTACACATGACCAGGCAATGGTAACTAAGGGTAGTTCCTCTCTCAACAACAGTAATTTTCTTCCTGTGATAATAAGATCTTGGCATCTGTCATTGAAACTGAAAGGAAAAGAATATGCAAGTCCAAGGTTGCAGTCTGTGGGCAAAAAGACCTTCTACAGTAGAGCTACTTAACTAGTTATTGATATTTTCAGTTGTTATTTAGGTAAATACAGTAAACCTGACACTGCTGGGCTACCTGATATAACTGGTGTTCGTGTTAGGTCTCATGCTGCTTACATGTGTAAACCTTATGATCTAATCTAGTCTGTTGTGCTTGGACTTTTTGCTGGAGTTTTAGGAAGCTTTGTCATTTTCCCAGCTAATGCTAGCCAAATGTCCTAACTCATGCTGTCACAACCTCATTTTAAAGTTGTTGAGCTCTACTCTTCCTGTTCCCTCTGGTACAAGGGAGTAAAAATAACCAATCCTGTCCTTATCCCTAGGACCTTCTGGAGCTCCCAGACAGTGAATGCAGCTGCCTACAGAAGCAACATTCAAAGAGAGGCAAAACAGCAGAGTAGTAACAATTATGTGTAAAGGACAGCATGATCCAAGCCATATATATAACCTGTTGTGGAGAGGCAGAAAAAAATCCACCTGTGCACATAGCACATGGTTTTTCTTTTACCAGTTTTTCTAACTCTGCTCTTGCCTCACTTCCCCAGACACTCCATCAGAGGGAGAGAAGGGGAGGGGCTCACAAGAACCAAGTGACAACATCTACTTCTTCCTTGTATTTGATGCCTTTTTATTTAACAAAATCCTTTTTAATAATATAATCAGATAATTAGGCCCAAAAACGAAAAAGCATCCATGAAATGAGTTTCTATAGCTACCTATTTTTAGCACTTTGTTTTGGCTGCCATCACCATGCATCTCACTCAGAAAAATGAAGATCAGATTGTTCATCATCATCTGAACCTAGCTCGAGTGGGATAAAGATCATGTTTTGAAACAGTTAAAGTGATGTGTGCCCCAGTCCAAACCTTTAATTACAAACCTGAACAAGCTGCTAAATCAAGATTTATTAAGGTCAAAATAATTGGGAATGGTAGATGCAATATTGAACTTTTCAGATAGTATCTCTCTAATTGAGTAATGAAGAATGACAAACAAATGGACAACTTGACCATGGTCCTTCGTCACAATGCAGGTAGCAGCTGAGGTATTCTATAGATATGGTACTTTGAGAAATTGACCCTGCTTCTACCTGATCCTGAGTGCCTAAAGGGGATCATGGTGACACAGTGCTGCATCTGTGAGCACAACCATCTAAAGATAATGATAATCAAGCCTACTGTCTACTTGTCAAAGCACTAACTAGTACACTGAAGATACAGTTGATTAAAGCTTCTGAAAAGTGTCTGATATTCTAGGCACATTATATGACCCTGATTCCATCCACCTTTGAACACAATGTCCAAAGTGACTAATTAACAGAAAAGTGCATGAGAAGTGTGAAAAGGGAGAGAGGGAAAATATTGAACTTCAACCCCTTTCACAACTTGAACTCAGATCTACTCATGGATCAAGACTGGACATTTCTTAAAAAAACCCCAAATAATCAGAAACCTTTTTAAGCAGTATTATCATTGTAACTATGCCTGTCATTCTCTCAGGGGAGTTGGAAATTCTGTATTGCCTGAAAACTCTGTTTCACTCTTTCTCAAGGATTTCATGGACAGGAATCTTCACTGCTTTTTAGTTAAGTAACCAAAGCTCATTGAGGATCACAAAATAAAATTAAAAAAAACAACAAACAACAAACAACAAAACACCTTTGAAATCTTCTAGGATTTTGCTGCATGAAAGTCAAAAAAGCATAATGAGAATAGCAGCACCTAAGAGCGTTGTATCATCAGGGAAGAGATTAATGTATGTGCAGACTAATATCTAAAGTGGTTTCAGCTGGGTCTACTTCCCGTTCCACTCAAAAGATTGTTTTGAATGCTTCTGAAGATAATTTTTTTGCTCAAATTTAGTTGTAGATTTGCTCAGTTTTGTAAGACAAGCTATTAGAGCTAACTATTATAAGAAAAGTGCTTTCCTTCCTTGGAAATATGCTGCTGTTGGTATTTGCAAGAGCTTCTACATACTTGAATCCTATTCTCCAGGAAATCTTGAAAATTGTTTGAACCTGTACCATAACTAAATTTTCCTAAGCTGAAGGAACTTGCTATTAAAAGAGCAGACTATAAGTGTCAAGTACTCAGCTTAAATCATTATTTGCATAAGTTGTCTAGTTGGGATCCTCCCATTTTCTGTCTTCCAACTTAAGATTTAAAGATTCTTAAGTGAGTATTGCTGATTTAGAGGAAATCAAACTTTTGCATTACTCATTATTTCATTGTGGATTATCAGGAAAGGTTTGATGCTATGTGCATATGTTTATGGAAGTGACAGTTACACAGAGGTAACTTGAAAGTCCCTGCAATAGTTTTTCATCTGACTGAAAAGAGGAACTTTACAAGTTCTGGTCATTGCAAATACTGATTCAGCAGACAAGTAAGCATCTTGCAATTGTTGAATTGAGATAATTTTCACAATTAGCATCTAAGAGGTTCTTCTGTGTGACTTAGCAAACAACTTTTCCAATATTTAAGAGTAACAGAAGGAGAGTGCGTAAAAAGCAGTTAGGAACCTTGATGTGCCACTGTAGGGTAGCTCAGATTGGATTTTGAGAGCATCTTAATCGTCTTTATAGCTATCTGGCTTGCTGAGATCTTCAGAGCAATACAAATAATAAACACTCTGTGAAATAGTTTTAGGTGACGCATTCTCTTACTTAAACATACTCAGGTAGAAGTGACCATGACATATTTTGTAAGGGATATTTTCTTCAGTGTTGATAAAAATGGGATGTACAGCTGAGGCTCTTTCAGTTTTGGGCAAGAAACTGTGCTTTGTTCTTAAATATTTTGGATTTAGATGATGACAAACTAGGCAGCATTACGTTTCGGTGGCAATTATTAATGCCTCTGAATATGTTGTGTTACACAGTTTTAGTGTTAAATTCTGCATGAGTTTTGTTAATTACTTCAGTCAAAGTCTTAGTTTTTGTTTTCTTTTCCATACAAATATGCTGTCCTTGCTGTTTTACATATAAATGTTTCAGTTATGGAAATATGTTATTATTTTCATAATTCTGGTGGCATTAGCATTATTTCTCATGAGAATTAATTTCAGAAAGCAACTTGAAAGACATGACTTTCCTCTAAATAATTATTTTTCTAGAATTTTGAAATAAAATTATTGCAAGAATTTCTTTGGTTGTCTGATGATAGCAATTAAGTCAATATGAGTCACATGAGAAAAAAATAGTTACTAATTATCAAGGATAATGGCCTGAAGTTCTGGAGAGAGACTTTTTCCCACTTAGCATGTAGTTATATTTGTAGTAGTTTTGGAACAGCAGGCTTAAAAAGTTTTTAAAGAGCTATCCTAGAACTCTGATAATTATAAATGAACATTTTTCATTAAGTCTTAGAAGAAAAGCAAATTCTGAAGATCTGGAAGAATACAATGCTGTGTCAATACTTAGAAAGCATAAACAAAAATTATCGACCTAGTGATATGTCTGTCAGTCTGATTTTTCCCCCAAAATGATAAAGGAACAACTCAAGCTGGACTTAGTTAACAAAAAAGGTCAGAAGTTTAATCAAAATCGTTCATCAAAAAAATTAAAAAAGGAAAATTACAAGTTTTTATTATACCAGTAGATGGCAATGTAATATATTTCATTTTCTGGAAGACATTCGATTGAACTAAATTAGACTCCAAAATAAACACTGCAAACACTAAATTAATTGAACTTGATGGACTTAGTGTTATATTTTGAGACATGTCAATAGGTAATTATCTCTGGAAGGGTGTGTTTCTAACAGTGTTCTGCAGGAACCAGATATGGTCTTAATGAAGTTAACACTTTTATCTCTGACTTGGTAAAAAACATACAACTTGTATTAATAAATTGTGTAAGTGAACACAGTGGTGTAGTGAATTACCAACTACGAGTGAGCCAGATTGTTTCCAAAAGCTGCAAGCAAGCTTGAAATGTACATTTAATAAGGCCAAATGAGAATTCTCCTATCTGACAGTAAAGCAAATAACCTATACTTGCAGACGTGGCAACTGTAGAAAATTATGTGTGAGTTTATGGAGGATAATCAAATAGACATGAGCTTTCAGAATGGTGCTGTCACCAGCAGGGCTAACACACTGTGTTAGTGTAATTGGGGTCTATAAGTTCACCCTTATTCTAAGTGCAGCCCTGAGAAAGAGCTCAACTGAATCTAACAGTCTATAACAATAAATAATGAGAAGAGGAGCAAGGAATAGAGATGGATAAATTGAACTTGTCCTGAAAAGAGAAAAGGGGGAAAAATAAGAAAAAAGAAAAACCAGATCACACCTGGTACACAGAAACACATCACCCATGGACTAGTGAGGACCCCAACACTAACAGTCATGAAACTTCTCAGCCAACTCCTCTCCCTTCACCACTGTCAGGGAGCCAAGGTGTCCCTCCCGGTCCTGCCAGGATGAGGTGGGCCCTTTGGGAGGCTCTGCCAAGACAGGCAGAAGTCCTCAACATGGCAACCTGGACAGTGAGCCAGGACCAGAGGTACAACAGCCACAGCTCGCAGGATGGCCACTGGCATCACATGGACAAAAGAGATGTTGCTCCCCCTTAGCTCCTCCTTCTTCTTCTGTGGACTTGTTCATTTCCAAGAAAAGCCAAGGGCATTTTCTGAAGCTGTGCAGTTGCAGTGCAAGAAGACAATATCTCTACATTGGTGAAAACTTATTAAAGATCCACAAGGATGATTAAAGGACTGGGAAATGTGTTTTCATCAAGGATTATGA
The DNA here is from genome assembly GCA_013396975.1 of Bucco capensis. Classification (NCBI taxonomy): domain Eukaryota; kingdom Metazoa; phylum Chordata; class Aves; order Piciformes; family Bucconidae; genus Bucco; species Bucco capensis. The sequence continues at coordinate 62,769 of VWZO01003002.1, read as the reverse complement.
AGTGATGGAATTGAGATATGTAATATTATCACAGAGTAAAATTCCCCATAGGCATTGGATAATAATGTCTTAGAAATATTTTTATCAACAAACATTTGTAACAGCAGAATGTGGTATAGGAAAGCTTGGTGACTGGGCAAAGAAGCTAGAAAAACTCACAAACACGAAAAAAAGGAGTAAAAAAATCTCTAAGCAGTTGTAAAGTATTATTAATGACTGAAAATGTTTAAATCAAAGTAATTTCTCAAAAAAAATGTATTCTAGTTTAAAACAGAATTAGTTACAGTATACACATCGGATTTCATCTTGTGGAAGGTAACATTATACTGTAGCTTTTTCAACTAAATCATCAAGACTTCCAAAGTATCTCAACAAGTACTGGTTAGGGTCTATTTAGAAAGTATACTGTGTTACAGAAGGAACTACACATTTGTAGCCTAACTTCTGTCTTCATATCTACAGCTGTATAAAACCTCATGCTTGCACAGTACTTGAAAGTGAAAGCACTGGTGTTTGCCCCATTTAGACCCACCAAACACTGCTCTGAAGGCAGTAGGTGTCTGTTCAGTCTAATCTGTTGAATGACTCATTTGACACAACAGATTAATAGAAGCTGCATTGATAAACCATCCATTTGCACAATAGTCATAATTATTATGAAGTTTTCCAGGCGTATTCACTAATTTATGTCTTCCTAAATGTATAACAAATACATCTTTATTTTAAATATGTTCAGGTATTGTAATCATCATTGCAGGTCACACCAACTGAGAAGGCTAAATCCTATTTTCAAAAGTTCTTTACACTCTAATCCTCAAAGGAATTGAAGTCTCCAACAGTCATTAATATGAGATGGATGTAATGGGTTAATTATCATTAGTCAGTAAATGAATTACTGTTGAAAATAGGACCTGGCCATCTGAGTCACTCTGGCAACACCAAGCATGTAGAAACTGTGATATTAAATATTGTTCTGCAGCAGTCTGAATCCAATGAATTGCACTAGGTGCCAAACTATACAGAGCTGGATTCCTCTGTGAATATCAGAGGGATGAGGTTTTCTTTGCTTAATCACTAGTACAACACTTGCTTCTTTCCATTGCACCCTAGAGGATGTCAGCCTTCTCACACCAACCTAGTCATTTTCACATTTGTGCATGACACTACAGAATCCTCCACAAAACTGTTATTCCTGCTAAGTTTTATTTATGTTTCAAAGACAAACATATAGTCTCTCTCTGCCAAGGCATGAATGTTTCCTGATCAAATCCTCCTCAGCCCAAACACTGGTAAATATAAAGAGAAGATTAACCTTGAAAAAATGTTCACATGAGTTATTTAGGATTAATAACTCACTTTTTATCTTTAATCCCTAAGTTAGATCATGAGAGATTCAGTTTGCTGAAATTGCAAAACACGCAGTAATACTGTAAGGAAAATATAATTAATCACAACAGAAAATAACACATCACTTAGGAACTAATATCCAGCCCTACATTCCAATGAAGATGCATGCACAAAGCAGAGCCATATGGCATGTAACAGAAAAGGAAGCAATTTTGCTAGTGTTTTCTGTTAAGAATATTTGGCTGTGCAGAAAAAGCTTGTAGATATCCATGTCAGGAAAAACCTAAAACCCAGATAACTGAGTAATCTCAGTTTGAATTTACTTTGCTTTGAAAATTCCACACCAGAACTACTAGGCAAAGTGAGTGAAATTTTTCCACAGGAAGATTTTTTTCAAGATAAAATTCAGATTGAAGAAGCAACTGACAGGAAAATAAAGAAAGAAACAAATAAAAAAGTGGTATTATCATCAATTGGATTACTATCATCATTAGCAATACTTTCAGAGAGAGAATAACATTGCCAAAAGAGAAAGAGTTTCACTGGTGGTTTTAAATCTTGCAGGTTTACACTGTTGCTATCACCTCACAGATGCTATTTGGGTCTGTCTCACCTGTAGCCCTTCACCAGAGGACTCTCTCACAAAGGAACTATTCAGAAAACAGAGAAAGTGTTGATGCCTAAAGATTTGGGCACATTCTGTAGATTTCTAGGATTATTAGAGACTTATGAAGCTTCCTGAATTGTTCACTTATTAGAAGCCACTAGGCCTGTTCTTAAACTTGTTTTGGACTTCCCCATGCCTTGCCAAGGACATGATGTTTTGAAGAAGCCACCTGCAGATACCCTGAAGACTAAACAACAGCAGAGGGCCAAGCCCCACATGGGCCCGCTCCGAGGGGCCGAGCTGAAGACCACCGGGGGTGGGCTATTGGTAAACCTAGTGCCAGGGTTGGCTATAGAGATCAATATGTTAATTACAAATAAAAATCTGTAAGAGGTGTAATCCCTTGGGGCGGGCGCACGCGTCCATATTGAACATCCTGAAGGTGTGGAAGCTTCCAATTAAAGGTAACTCTATCTTTCTCCATTAACTCTGTGCCGAGTACCTGTTTCCCAGAATTTTTGGCATCCGCTCCACTTCATAAACTCAGCATGCTCAGGTAACCTGGCAGAGTTTCTGTCCTTGATTCCATGAATTTCTGTACAGGTCCTTATAGTCAGAATGTGTAGGGAGGCCATTCAGTCAGGAAATGCCATTTTGGCATGATGGGATTCATGATTAATGGTGGCCTGAGATTGACAGCTCCCTTAATGCAAAAATGTTTAGGCTTCAGAAGTTTTGTGCATGCTACATCATCATGAAAATAAAGCCTTCAGACAATTTGCAAAAAAGGAATTGTAGTGGTGACTTCATTTATGATCAAAAAGCTCTCCTTTTTCATGGAAGTTTTCATCTTTCCCCTAGGAACAGACTAGAGACTGTGTGCTGAACTGCAAAGAAGTTTTCCAGTGGCTATGTCACCAAAACCACTATCTCTATAGACTTTTTACTTTCAGCAGAACTGTATTTTATGAAAAAAAAAATATGAACGTGTTTTGCTTTATATTTAGATTGCTTTTGTCAGAGTAAGTCAACCTTCAGAGAAGCTTGATCTTTCATCAAATTAAAAGTAAACTCAGTCTAAAATTTTTGCTTTCACAGAAACAAAATTAGTGTCTGCTGATTACAAATTATTGTTTCATATAAACTTCTCTTTCTTTTTCTCATCCTAATGTAATGTCATTACAATAATCTTTTCTATTGCATTGGTAAAATCTTAACAGTAAATTGATAATATTCCATGCTATTCTGAACAACTGTCAAAGAATGTATGATCAACCTTTGTACTGAATCGATCAGAAATTCATAATACAAATAATTAGATTTTAATTAGTTCTTTCAGTACTCTATTTCTGAAGTTTGTTACAGATAATCAGTTGGTATACTAATGTAGCACAGCAATGATTAACATTCATCTTGCTGGCACTAATCACCAGAACCATGGCTTGCTTCCTAGCATTTAGGGCAGCCCTTGGAAATAATGTGCTAAAGCACTCAAGAGTGCTCAACCAATTAGCATGCTTGGATGAGGGAGCCTTCCAAGCCATCTGATTTTAAAAGTGGGTGCCTCATGCTGTGGAATATTGTCTCTGCTGAATTTCTGAAAGGCTGTTCCATTAAATGATGGGGATGGAGAAGAAAATTGTAATCAGAATGTATTAACCTGAAATGAAATTCTGTTGGTCAGTCAAAGAAATGGATGTTATTAAAAAAAAAATAATAAATCCAGGAGAAAATAATCTAGTTGTAGGTTTTTCTTTCCATCTGTAATAGCAAATTTGCATTATGTTCACAAACATGAGGGATAAGTTAACTGTGGTTCTGTTACAATCAGTATTAACCTTTCAGAATATTTTGAGGAATCGAGGTTGGCTGTTTGGGTTTTTTTTCTTGATTTACACAGTAACACAGCATTACCTTTGTGCAGTAGATAGAATGAAGGTTACACTATCTTGTTTTGTTTACAGTTTAAGAGATTCAGAAGTCTCAGAATTTCATGTTCTTCCAAAAATGTGTTATTGAAGATTCACATCTCATTGAAAAAAAATCCCACAAGTTTTAGCAAGAACTTTCAACATGTTCACAGATGAAAATTCCTATTTATGAATACAAGTTATTAAATAAATGAATAAAGTGGCATTCTTTATGTGTCAGCTAAATTTGCATATAGCACTTCTAAAGATAGTCTGTTAAAGTCATGTTGTTAAGCAGAACCTGCAAATGATGACCTGTTTATTCCAAGCCAGATTTTATTTTAATGTGATTAAGTAAGTGTCTGAATTAAACATTTGCTTATTTTTAAGCAGTGACTGTATTGGAACAAAATTGATACAGTAAGATGCTTAACTGTTCTCCCCAGTTTGTAATCTAGTAATAACATTGTACTCACTAGAAAAATCTCAACAAAAAAGTAATTTTAGATGTTTTTCTAAAGTACTTTAAAATCATTAATCTATGTTCTAGTAGAGGGAAATGAGATCTATAATATAGTATTAGAAGCAATTGAGCTATTTTAATCTAGATGATGAAACAAATTCATCTATGTCTATGCTTTCTCTTTTACATCTTAATAAGATATATGCAATTGTGAACAGATTGAGTTTGTTATTTTCATAAAAAAAACAAAAGTACAGAAATGCTTTGTGAAGTATCATGTGCAGTGAAATATTTTATATGTGCAAGAAGTGTTGACTTCATAATTTTCACTAACAGTTCTTAATTTTTCCTGCCAATTTAGAAGATTTATGAGACTCTTCTATTGTTTCTTTAAGAGTTTGGAGATCTTAGGGTCAAAAGTGATAGAAATGTGTAAAACATTAAAGCATATTAGTGGGTGTGACTTTGCTTTGCATTTACATGGTCCTGTGCTGCTAAACTGCAACCCAGCTAGATGTCATGAATTTTCAGATCTATATGGTCACACTCACCTTACTGCATCCAGAATTGCTTCCAATTTCCTAGATCATCCTGTATTCGAGCCAGATCTGGGCATAATTATGTCCCACCCATACTCACACATCTTCATTTTTAGACAAAGAAATTCTAAGTACACACTAGGGACAGGAGCCACTGCAGAACATCTTGAAAATTACACCCAAACACAGTCTATATGCTCATCTGTGGAGAGGTCATTATTTTCCTGTATGTTGAGAGGAAATGTAACTCAGGAAGTAAAGGCAGGGAGAGACCTGAGGTCTCTCAGCACATACCAAGTGAAAAGTCTCATGATCTCTCTATACTACTGTGGTTAAAAAGCCCCACTCTGCTTGCTCCATTTTCAGTCAACTGGTGTAATTACTGTTAGCTGTTCTCACCAGCAGTGTTTCTTTCATTCTTTGTGCCTCTGATACAACATCTGGATTTCAGAGAGCATCTATAAGTTGCAAAAGATTGCCCACATATTATGGGAACCACATTGTACGTAAGTCCAGAATGCCTCTGTTGTACTCCCCAGTTGCAGACACAAACATGAGTACTGGTAGCTCTCACTCTGACTGTTGTGCCTAAAACTGAATTGAATTACTGAAGTAAAATAGATTTGGAATAAATGATTGTAAGGATCTAGGATGTAAGATGCCTGCATACAACTCTTTTAATAGATTTTTGTATGTTCATAGGTAAGCTTAGTGATGGGGAAGCTCACTTTCAGCTCCCGAAAACTTCACTAGCTGCTGTGAAGCACAGTAGAGATTAAAATCTCAGGGAGCTCTCTGAGATATCAAAGATCAAGGGAAATTTGTAGAGCATTTCTTATGTCCTGATACCAGGTTTTTCAAGAAGATATCATACAACAAAAGGTAGGCAGCTGTGTGAAGAAACCTTCCAAGAATTACAGAACAAAAGCATTAGGAGATATGTAAGGCTAATGTTTTATCCAGTAATTCTAGCTTCCTCAAAGACAATGAAATTGATCATACACCTCTTCATCAAAAGAATCCAAAACAGGATTCCTGCTTGGGGATATTAGCCCAGTACTCCTACTTGCATTAAGCTCCATGTGGCAAGTCTTTTTCTGCATCTGTCAAGAGAAGCAAAGGGTCTAAGGCATATATTCTCTTCCCTAAGCCTTTTCTGTGCTCACAGTCAGTCCTGCAGACCAAAGAGGGTATGTGATATGAAGCTTCCTCGGCTCCTTAATTTGGTTAATTTCTGTCCCTTGAGTGCACTTGTGCAAAAGAGAAACACGTGGATCTGCTTTCTTACTTTAATCATCCCTGTCAAGTTATCTCTTTGATCAACATCACAAATCACAGTACATTGCATATTCTACAGCAAAGTAGTGCAGGGTGTGCTGTAGATTGATATCCAAATGGCACATAAAAGATCCACAGCACAGATGAAAGAGGAGAATGTAGATTTTTGGTTGGTCAGTAGCCATGGGTTGTACTTGTATTACTCCTTTAAATCTTTGGCTTACAAAGCTTCTGAAAAGAGGATAGCTCCATAAGCTCCTACAGGAAAACTCACTTTTTTTCCTTATCGGTTTTATCTGTTGGCTGTTCAGAAAGATAATATGAAAACTTTTTATTGCCTATGTTTTCTAATTTGATCACAAAGTAGCTGAAAAGGTATGGAAGTGTGTTTCTGCACAAGGAGTACCTGGAACCATCACTGTGCTTTGGATCACAGAACCTCATCTTTCAGCCAATTAAGTGCTTATATATGGCTTCCTTTATTATACTTCCTCTGATGGGTAGGAAAGTTCTGGCATCCCCCTCACAGATGGGATCCTTGAGTATACAAAGCCTAAGATCAACAGTGAGCTTCTTTTTGCCCTTTTCTCTCTGCAGGATGTGCTGTGGCATGCAAGGATCCCACATCAGCTTCCATTCAGCACTCCAAACACTCATATATCAGTGAATCTGTTCCTACCACATGGTTGTCAATTAGCAATAAGTCTTCTTGTGGCTCCTCTGAAAATTAAAGGGACTATCCTTCTGTTTAGTTTCTTCCAAAGCATTTGAAGCCTTCATTTCTGCTGATGAGTATTGAGATTTTGGGGGTTGTTTTTCATTTTTTATTATTATTGGGGGTGGAAGGTATGGTTTTAACATTTTTTTTTACCTTAATAATCCTCTGCTCTCTTTCTCTTTTGCACATTTTAAACTTTACTGATGGATCACTCTAGTAAAATTAAACATATGTAATAGCCTACTTGCATAAAATAATGCATATGTATAACTATTTGCAGAATCATGGCTTCAGTGTGCACATTATAAATCCAGAGAGGGCTTGCCCATGGCTCCTGCTGGGCAGCCATACAAGCTGGCACATCAGGAGCCGTTAGACATTCTCCTTTCTTGCTTTTTAGGAGCAATCCTCATCCCAAGGCACATACCTATTTGGTAAAAGAGAAAAGCAGGCAGTTCTTCCTGTGCTTCTGTTTCTCAAATTGAGACTGGAGAGTGCATACAAGTGGGACAAGTAACTTATGCCAAGTCACAGTGGTTATTTGCATTGTGGTCATCAGGGTGCAAGACAGGACTGGATGGTGACTCCTAGAATTAAATACTCTCCTTTTCTTGGAGTACTCAGCAGAGAACGAATAGCTAATTAGTAATTTGCCTTGGTGTTGTACAGTCAATGTGACTACCCTTGGATTTCTCATTTCATTCAGTTAGGAGCAATTAAGCTAAAGCAAAGTGAAAAAACGCCTGATGTGTTTTTTTTTTTCCTAATCCATTTCAAACCCTTGCGCTCTTACACAGGGCCTGGCACATCTGAATGTCTTTGTCTGGTTAGGTCTCAGACTGTGATTTCATGGGGGCATCCTTTTACTGGAGTTCACAGAGACTTTATATGCTAGCAGCAAGATACATCCTTAGTGATTTTTGTATTTGTTAATGACTGAGGAGTAAATGCCTGTGAGGATGAAATAACCAGTGTGCTCATCACCTTTTACTGAGCATATTTCCACGTTCACCAAGCCTTCGTAAGTACTTGGTACAGAAACAGTTCTGTTTATTGGAGGTACTTGTTCCCCAAGCTCCTGGGACTGTGCCCAGTTGCAATCACAGCAGTGTTATTGCAGTTCCTTCCTGTCCCTTTGATGTAGCATTTGCTTTTAAATTCCTTCTGCTTCCACTCATTTTTCTCAGTCTGGTTTTTGGCTTGATTTCTGAAGGTACTGGGGCTCTTTCAGGGACAAGGCTTTAACAGGGCGTGCATGTTTCTCCCACTTCACTGTTTGGCTAATACATAGTGTTAAAGCCTGATCAATTTACTGCCATCAACAACCCCTAGAAGGACAGGAAGAACTGGATCAGACACAGCATCCACTATATAATGCTTAAAAGAAATCAGCTTTAATAACCAAGAAACTGAACCCTGTTTATTACCCAACTTCTCTTACTCCCTTAAATTACTGCAGGAGTTTAAGGACTTTAGGGCCCTGGAGGAGGCAATTGGTTCCTTGCAGGATGAAGCCAAGAAATGCCAAATACCTTGCAGCAAATAGTGTAGAAACATAACTATTAGCAAAACTGAAGGGACTCTCATGTACTAAATTTCAAGAAGAGCAAGATGTAGATGGTAAACCTGACATCAACACTGAACCTAAATGGATTATAAAACATCTTGAGTTAGATTGTCCAAAGTGCTCTATGTAATCACAAAGACTTTTTTTTTAACAAATTCTTATCATAAAGTTGGCAGAGGCCCTATAGCTCCACACAGGATTTTTAAGGGCATTACCATGTCAGAGAGCAATTGGCATTTCTCTTTCTGTATACAGAAGGAGGATGAAGGTATAAAACCCAAACTGAAACAAGAAGGCATTGAGTCTACTAATTTTTGTCCTAAAGTAAGTGTGTCTAAAAAGTAGCAACAGATGTACTCCAGGTATGCCTGGAAGGATTTTTTTTGCTTTACACAAACCTTTTAAAACCAAGTTGTTGTTTGGTTTGTTTTGTTTTTTTCACAAACACAACATATGAGAGCTCGGGATCTCACAAACTGAAATTTACTGTAAATTAATGATGGGATTGAAGGAAAACTGTAAATATTGTGGTTTAATGGACTGAGCATACTTACTGATCTAGATGTCAGCAGTGTTACTTCTGCATTCTTGGGTAAGCAACTTACTTTAATACATGTAAAAAGAAAACAGTGCTCATTTCTTTACAACACATCCTATGAAGAACTGAGGTCCACAGTTCTACTCCAGTGAAGCCTGGTAGGAGGAAGATCCAAGATCATTTTAGGAAATGTTGGACAATTTTTTCCCTCAGTTAGACCCTATGGACTTATGTGGGACTGAGAGCATGGCACGAGAAACAGAATTACTCCATTACCCTTTCCTATTCATTGTGTGCCAATCATCACAGCATCTGAGCACTTTCCCAAATTAAGACTAAACAAAGACTAATGTCTGTCATGTGAAATTTCGTCTCTCTTCCTCCCCCACAGAGAAAAGTTCTGGGAATGCTGTGTAGGAGGGATGTTGTGATATTCACATAAACTGAAAAGGTAAGAGCACATTTAAAAAAAAAAAAAGAGGCAGACATGCTTATTTACTGCTTGTTGGTGAAAAGGTTTAATAAATGAGCTTTATAATTGAACTAGAAAGCTTTCTTGTTTGTTGACATGCTGTTCCTTGAAACAAATTTTCAAACCCCAAACTCAGTTTTCATTCACTGTAAACTTTCATTAATGAACACTGTGGGCTTAGCAGTTGGAAGTGTTACAATTGCACACTGAAAAGAAAAAAAAATAAATGTGAACAAAATATTTTAATAACCTAAATTATTACTAAAATTTGCAGAGATATTATTTTTATTTTATTAATAAAGGACAAACAATAATCAGTAATCCATATGACATGGAAACTCTGGAGTATCGATTCATTTTGAGGTTTATCAGCAATGATATGGATACAATTCCCAGCAGTTGCATATTCTAGCCACACATCCCATTACTTACATTTACTTACACATCCTCAGATCCACATGTTCTTGCTGTTAATTGCTATACATGCTGTGATTTCAATGTTCCTTTGTCCATTAGTTGACACGGTGCTTACATAGACAGCTTGGTCTGCAGACTTGCAGAAATGTTGTAAGTGTGAGGGCTAACATCACACAATAAGACCAGTAGGACACACTCCTGGCCAATGCACATTCCCACATCAGACACACACAATCTCATTGCTGCACTAACTAACAAATCTCTACCAAGAATGCTAGGACACTTAAATAGGATCTAGGCTAACTTCTGTTTATACAGAAATGGCATTGGCACTGATGGTCAGAAAGCAAGGATGCTACACAGTGTCTAAAGTGAAATAAGACAGCTCATTCCTCAGTTTAGACACTCTGTGGTCTGGCTGGTTTCAGTAACCACACTAACCACTGAACTCCTGAATGCTGGGAATCCCAACTGCAGTTATTACACCTCTTTTTCCAGAAGACAAGTGTGGATGTGCACAGCTGTCTGTACCAATGGTCTGTGCCGGTAGCTACTTCAGACAGAAATGTTAAGCTCTTTGCCAGCAGCAAAGCTGGGTCCTCAGCTTCACATTCCTTTTTTTCTGGAGGGAGGGGGAGAAAAGTAAAATGTCAAAATGTTCAAGGAACAGACGTATTTATTGGCTCAAGATGTTGCTCAAACCGACAAAGTTTAAGCCCTGTTACACCTTTACCTCTGACTTTTTTTCCTCTCCTTTATTCCTCCTCATCAGCAAAATCTTCTCACTCCTACAATTGCATTTGCTGTGTGTAGGTCATCTTGTTGTCTTAAATTGGATGTTCTCAACCCTTCCTTTTTTATTTACTTGGAAACACAAACTCCACTCCCAATTCCAACACAGTAATTCTATAGAGAAGTCTAGAGGATCTTTTAGCAGGTAAGGAATGAAATACCTGATTCATGTAACAGTAAAATTGCTGGAGCCACCGTTTTACTTTCTATACAAATTTTATAAAGGAATTACATCCAATAGCCTTTGGTTTCACTGTCAGGTTTTTCTGATGTTCTCCTACATTTGGACTTAACATTGTCTCACAGCAAATTGATAGATGGAGGCAGGACGTAAGAGCTTTGGTAACTTAAAACTTCCCTGCCATTTCCTGTATCCACAAGCAGATTATCTGGTGCTGCAGAGATTCTTACAAATGATACTATAGCTGCCAGCATCACCAGAAAAGTCAGACACATTTCCTTGTATTAAGTTCTGAAATAGCATATGGTCTAACAGCCTCTAAAAGAAGCTGTTACAGAAGACAGTCGCTAACAAGGTCAAGCCTGGTCATAGCTGGGGAGATGGGGTTTAGCAATAAGCAGAAGTCATCTGGAAGGCAGCTCAAATTCTAGTGTGAGCAGACCTCAGGCACCAAAGGAGACCAATAAAATGTCTTCCCAATCCCAAGGAGCTGAAATACATCTTTATCTACTCAGTTATGAAGCAGAACTGAACTTAGCAAGTGACTTCCACGCTGAGCTTGTGTAACCAAAAGCACAACTTTATCCAAGATCTGAATTTATAAAGGACTATTAAAAGAATTGCCTGGTTGCTTGCTTGCATCATTTTTTCCATCAAAATGTGTCTTCAGAAAGCTAACAGAACCAGAGGCATTGTGTATCTGTGCAAGCATGTGCAATATCATTTGTATTATTTTTCCCTAAGGCCAGAAATCATGTATGCCTCTTTAGAGGCTGCTTCTGTGGGTAACACTATGACAAGCAGAGCAGAAATCATTTCTTAGATGCACAGGCAATGCTTATAGTCCTCTTTTATTGCTATTGGCAATACCCCAAATCCACCATTAAGAGAGAAAAATTTATTTTTTTTATTTTTAATAAAATTTAAATTAATTTAAATAATTTTTAAAAAAATATTGTAGACCAAGGGTCCCTTTCTTGGATTACAGCTTTATCAACTGAAGGATTTATATGAAAAATAAATGTTTTCATGTTTCTACCTACAGGAAATAAAATGTTTTGTAAATGCTATCCTGATGTAAATTGGCATAGTGCTATTATTCAATCAATTCTATTAAATTTGGTGAAGGTTTTTTTTAATTTATAGTATTATAATTGAACTCAAACTGCAACCATGTCTTTTATAAAATGGTTAGTTAGAGTAACTAACTTAAGATATTTCCAGAAGGGCAGCCTTTCAGAAACTCATGAGCAGACCACTGCTTTCTAAAATTGGGAGGCTTTGCGGTCTCTCACATTCAGTCAAAATAATGAGTCATTTCTGAAAAGTGGTACTGTTTAATATTGGCAACTTTATCTACTTGCCTCTGACCAGCCATGAGAACTGCATGGATCTTGTAAATAACAGTTGGTCAGTGTAAAAGAGGCCCTAAAGTTTAAGGTGTTTTGATGTTATTTCATTTTATGCCCTTTGATTTGATTCATAAAGTGGAGCTTTGGAATTCTTTGTAGTGTTCCTAGGCATGATTAAATTTCCAGATGTTTTCCCTCCACTGCAGCTTTGATTATATCTTGGAAACAGGCCTTTTTGTATAGAGGGTGCCATTTCTAAACATTCATTTTTCAGCCTAAGTTTGCTGTTGGGTTCTGATCTGTTGCCTTCTGGATTGTGACAGGCACTGAAATGTTCTCAAAAACAATGATATCATTCTTCTCAAAAAACCTCTTTTTCCTCTTGTTTGTTGTGTCTGAAGTATTTTACCAGGCAATATCAGCTACGTGCCATTTATTGAATTATTAGGCTTCAGACAGGTTTAGCAAACAAGTGATTAAGCTTAAAAAGCTGATTTTTTACATATGCTAACAGTGGCGTTGCCCACAGTGTGTTTACAGTACTGCCTTTCTTATTTTGGAGACAAACTAGCATTGACAAGATGTTGGGTTTCATGGAGGGAAGGAAGAAGAAATGTGGTGGGCAGTTTCTGACTGCATAAAGATACAAATTTTCCTAATGATTATCAGTTATCTTTTATTATAGAGGATACATTCACATCTAATTTACTACACTATCATTCTGGATTGTGTTAAATTAAATAGAGTTTCTCAGAATTTACAGTAATATGCCCTAGATTATAGCCAACAATTACAAAAGAGAGAGAGGTTTTGCTGATTTCATTATAGGAACTCACAGTAGTTCCTCTTGAACAAAAAGTTTGAGTTCACATTTCTCTGTATAATATTACTGTAGTCATGTTTATGGATTATATTCATCAGACTCTATAATATTAAGCAACCAGCACAATGGCAAGCTCCTTCCATTTTTTTTATAGCGCTGTCGGCATATGCATTAGAAAATATGGTGTCTTGCTTAAGAGAAAATAACATGTTAATTCAAAACAAGAGCAACAGCGGAAGAAAATAAGCACATGAATTTTTTTGAGAGAGGCAGGGAGGCTAAAAATGAAATAATGAGCTTAAGTGGCTGTCTGGGTATAAATTTGGAATTGCTTTATCATGTTTAAATAAATAAAGACTGGTCTAAAAGTCTTTAAATAAATACAGACTAATCCAGGAGTCAACTTAGGGAAGTAAGTTTTGACAGGTAAGTAATGTGAATATATGTAACTACATATATCAATACTAACTACATGCAGTTTCCAGTTATGTGCTCATCTCATTTAATCATGGTGCCTAGCTAAGTAGCAAATCTAGAGGTTTTCTAATAATTTGTATTGATGTCATAATTATGCCATGCTCAAATGTAAATGCTTTCAGTTGTACAAGTAAGGCAAATACCTTTCTATTTTATCCTCTAAATGGACTGTAAGTTTACGACATGAAATAGTCCTAAACATATGAAGAATGAAGACTGAAAACATAGAAGCCAACTGCCATGCTGCTCTGTTACAGTTGTCACTGCTTGGCAGAAGTGCCTGAATATGGCTGCAGTTACACCTTTGCTTCAGGAGTTTGGTTACATTTAAAGTGATACACAGCTGAAATAAGGGACCACCATATTCCCTGGTTTGTTAGAGTGCAGTGTCCAGTCTTCCAAAAGTAGTCATAAAGTCAGAGGTCGGTAAGATTGCAACAGTAATAAAAGAAACAAAAAGCTAAACAAGTCCAAATGGAGCCATTAAAAAAAGCCATTTTGCACAAGCCAGCATATTGTCAAATTAGTGTTCTGCAGATCACTAGACCTACACCCACTGCCCTATTTTTCACCTGCTGCAAATCTCTCAAAGCATCAATGACGCTGTTGGACTGACTTTGATGCTGTGAGGGGAGAGTGTGGTGTATGTCATTGCATCTCAGCTGAGGATTGCCTTGCAAAATGACCTGGAGGGGGCAGGGAAGGAAAGAGAACACACCCCACATACCCTAACATCAGCAATTTAGAAAAGAAACTAAACTGGGACAAAGAAAGCTATATAAGAGCACTCAGAATTTATGCTCATTTTGAGCTGAGTGTAGCAACACTGCACAAGCACTGGGATGTTTTCCAAAATTTTTAGATGGTGTCTAATAGGAAAGGTTGAGAAGCATCATTCACTGATCAGCTGCATATATTGCTTGCAGGTCAACATTGTTCCCTTGTTCTGTGAGAAGGACATGGAGGTGATAGACATTCTGATCTCTCAGCATTTGGATCACACCATTTGTTTGCAGACTAAAGGCTAACACAATCACAACAAAAATCTGGAAGGAAACTGTGTCTTAATTTTCATGAGAATGTCTCAGAAACCAGAAAATTGCCACTAAGTTTCCATTTTCCTGCAGAAAACTTGAAGTTAAATGGTCATTTTAGTGGAATTTTGACAAAAGTTTGCTTTGCACCAGCTTCACTGCCAGTTATTCTCAGTCAAAGCAAAAAGAAGGGGAAAAAGTTGATTAAAAGGAACAACAACAACAAAAAATACAGGCCTAAGATTTTCTGGAAGACAACTACTATGAAAGAGGTAATATATTCTGATTTTGAAAAAAGCTCCAATTGCTTTTGTCAGACTTTATTGACAAGTACTTTAAACACATTAAATTATCTAAAAGTGTTTGTAGAAGAGCTTACCAGACAAAGAATGAAGTTCATATTATTGAAAAGGGGTACCACAAAAGGATTAAAGAATACTTGAGGCCCCATTCACAAGGATGCATAAGTGACATTTTCCTATTTTCTTGGCTACATCTACTAGTGATTACTTACCTAAGTTACCTTGTGTAGACTCTGTGTCTGGGTACCACCTCAAAAAGTTTCAGCTTATACATCACAAAGAGGAAACAGTAAGTACCAACCAAAGAAGAGGCCTGTCTATGTGCAAATACAAACACTGGTATAAAGAACAGACATCCTCTAACGAGCAGTGTGTTTGTGAATACTGAGTGATCCGCTGTGTTGAATCATACCGTTTAATCATTTCTGCCCATCTAAGCACACAGGTAGAGCACAGCGGCCTGGCACTGGAGAGGGAGTGCTCTGCTTCCATCTCTTGGTGAACGAGAGGAAGGGCAGCCATATGAGACTTTCTCAACTGGATTCTTCATTGATCCAAAAGCCAAAAGATGCTCCAAGGAGAAGGATAGCCATGCTATGACAGACAGAGGAGCATGGAAAGCAATTTATGAATGTAAGCTTTTCTCCCAGGGTGTTCCTACCACTGCTCTTGGATTCACCACAGCTGCAGCTACATATGAAGTGTACAGGTTGTGGCACTGACCCAAGGAGAAAAAGAGAGGAAAAAGGCATCCAGTTTGGGGTAAGGAATCTTTCCAAATTAATATCAAATGCTGGTTCCTAGCCATTAAAACCCATACAGCTTTCAGATGATTCTTCAATATGCAGTGACAGAGGGAAACAAGGACAGAGAAGTGCCTTCACCAGGTGATATGGAATTGACCGCTGAAGCCTGCAAGGCTGGCAGCAGCAGCAGAACCAAAGCTGTTGGTGAGCTGTAAGATTGGTGAGCTAAGGGATGTAGATATAGGTTACAGGCACAGGACACTTCCCAGCTGCCTGGAATCGAGACTGCTGCACATATCTGGGAACTGTGGGAACATGCAAACCTCTGGCACCAGAGCCAGGTAGGAAAGTTGCCTCTCTGATGCTGGTAGGCTCTGGGCTGAGTTAATAAACTCCTGCCAAATGTAGTAAGGATGGATGAGAGGGTGACACACCATGCATAGCACAGGAAGCCGCTCACCCTGCTTCTTTGACTGTATAAAATCTCTGAGAGCTGCAAAATCTGCCTCACAGGGTGCTGAGGAAAGGGAGGGTCTCAGCCACAGGTCAGACCCTCGCTGCTTTGCTGACACCTGCATAGCATAGACAGAAGTATACAGAATTAGAACCACATGAATTTCAAATCTACAAGTTAAGCAACTTTTTTTAAGAGATATCATTACCCTTTATTTCCAAAACAGAAATGTCTGTTATGGTATTTCATGGGATCATTTTTTCCCTTGAAAAAAGTCATTGCTGCTTTTCTGAGGAACTCCAGGTAGGCACTTATATGTGTTTCCAGTCCCAAGTCTAGTTGCTGCTAACAACTCTGGCAGAAGAATTACATATACTTGAAAAATAACAATGAAAAGAAATGGGCTAATTTAATTACTAGATACAAAATTAATTTCTTATTATTATCCCGAACGCATTGCCTGTACTTATAATAGAGAACAGACACTACCCAAACTCTTCCATGAAATTAAATACCCAGTTTTATTCCAGAACATCTGCATTATTCTATATTTAGGTACAATTCTCCACCTGAAATATTTGCCTGTTTTAAGAGGTGAGCTTGTATTCACCCATATTCTCTAATTTCAAATACTTGGAGGTTTTAAGTCTACCTATACCACTTTGGCTTTCCACAGTGTAAGTTCTTACAGCCACAGTTGTGTTACCAAGTGGAGGGGCTTTGGGGCTTTTTACCTACTATTTACTTGAAGACCTTTAGTTTTGGCTTAATTAAGATTTTAATGGAAACATTAAGTAGATAAACTGATTAGAAAGGGAACATAAAAAGTACAAGTCTTTGTGTTTTCATGTTGCCTTCACCAAACTCTATGATATCGTAAACCGTGTAAAACAATAGACAATGCAAACTCCCTCTTGAGAAAGCAATCAAATATGACTTATTCTTATGCAACTTCTGAAGTGTGGGATTACCTCCAGATCTATATTTAAGTCCTATTTACTGAGAGCAAGCACGTGTTTAAAGGTTTTCTTGATCAGGATCAAATTTTGAAACAATTACTCATTTTTTACTGTGACAAAACAAAGTTTTAGGGAAATGATATTATGGTGTGTAGAATGACTTTTAAGAGTAATCAGGGATGTCACCACTGAAGGGAAACATTAAAGAGGTTATGGATCAACAAGCCAAGAAAAAAATTACTATTTCATTGCTGAACCTTAATCTTGATAATTCATTGTTAACTTATCAAGACTCATAGTCTCGGATTTACCATTCACTAGAAGCAGATGTGTTCAAAACACTACATACTTCTTACCATCCAAATGTCATTCTTGTGATATGTAGGAGGCCTTTACAACTACTAGTCTTAAAAATTACTTACCATCAAGTGGTCTTTTCTGTTCACTTCCACTTAAGGATCAGAAGAGTTTCACTCCAGAGTGCTCAGATCACCTGGTTATTGAAGATAGTTTCCATCTCCTTACTTCTATGTAATGAAACCTTTTAAAATCTATTCACTGTAGCTGCTAAAGATGGAGGATAAAATGCATTTAGCTCTAGAAATTTTGCTAAGAATCTTTGTTCAGCTTGTGATGGAAGAATGTATTTGGTGAAATGGGAAAATAATAATACCAGTTTATTACAGAGCTAGGATCACAAGACCACCAAGGTAGCTCAAGCCCATAGAAAGCTCCCTCAAGCAACAGAGCTATAGATCAGTCTGGTTTCATCAGTGTAGTGCCCATGACATTTCTCTTCTCATTTGAGTCAACAAGCTTTTGGGGTTTGGTGGCTGTTGATACATAATACCAGCCTTTGAAATACTGATTGCTCAGCCAAACTTAACAGAAACAGCTGCAAAACAAGACGTTATTATCTCTGGGTCTTGCTCTGAGTGAGCTACAAGTGCACTGCCATCTGCAAAGAGCAGTTCTTTAATAAGGGGTCTTCTGAAGCCTTTGTTTCTGCATATAAACAAGCCAAATTATAAACGTCACTTGGCGAAATCAGAAACTGGACTCTCAGTGATAGACTTTGTGTTTGTTCTGTTTGTTGCTACTGCAAAAATAAATCTCTGTAACACTGAGGTGTTGCAGCTCTAACCGCATTTTGCAAGCCAGCTTTCCAACCAAACAACCAACTGAAGATGACTACTTCTTCAACTTACTTGCTTTGTGACAAAGAGGAAGAGTTAGGTTGGAGGTTTGGTGAGGCTTTTTTTGTTTGTTTGGGGGCTTTTTGTAGCTTTTTTTTTTCTTTTGAGTTTTCATGGTTTTCTGTATAGCAGCAGAGAAAGGTCTGTTCCAGTCTTTAAACTCTTCCTACTAGATCAAATAGCATTAGACAGCCTAATAGTTATAAAAAAACACAACTGTAAAAGAACCATGGTATTGCATGAACATAGCTAAGAAAGATTCAAAGCAGTGTTTTGCATGAAGCAGACCATAAATAAAGAGTAATTTCTGTAACTGAAGCACATTTTTCTACCCCAGTGTCTAGCTGATGGTACAAATGTAAGCATCATTAAACTGCTACAATAATGCTACTTACAGAGAAAAATATACATATAGTCAGTAGCTTAAAGACATTTTAGATGTTTCATTTTGTATCACATTGAGGCAATACTGAGGGTGTGAAATAAGATCATGACTTGCTGATGAGTTTGAAGTCTTACACTATTTATTTGTTTTAACGGTAGCCTTTAATTCTTTTAAAAATTGAAGATAGGCAGAGACTGCTATTAACTGAATGTAATATTGAAGAGCTCCTGACCATAACAAATTTTAAACATCTCATATTCTGAAGGTAAAATATGAAGTTGACTGAAATTATACAGTCAAATAATAATTACATAGAAAACAAGGAACCTAATTTCATGTCCATTAAAGTCAGTAAGGATCCAGACATTAAAGATCACAAAGTAGAAGTAAAATGATTTTATTAGATTTATATGAACTCTGTACCAGAAAGCCTTCTCACATACGCAGTGTTCTAGATTTTCACAAGCCCTTTTCTAATGCATTTCTCCATCTATTTCTCCCAAAAGGCAGTTACAATTCACGTCAAAAACAATGAGAATAGATTTTTCACAACAAGACAATGAATGCATGGTAATAAGGAAACTGTTTGGGTTAAGAAACACAAAGAAGTATGGAACAAGACACATGAACCAGGGAAAGAAGACAGCAAGGCCTAGAAGAAAATGTCATTGAATGGAATTGCAAGGCTTTAAAACAGGCAGAAGGATTAGGCAGTGGTCAGAACAGAGTGACTGAACAGCTATTGAAAGGAAGTGGATTTATAAACAGGAGTTCAAGCAACAACAAGGACTGGCCTCAGTGCAGGAAACTATGGTAAATAAGAATGGCTGTGCTTGCTCAGAGCTGTGGGAAACATTAACAGTCATAAAAAGCTGAACTTTCTTATTCATTTAAATATTTTAAGAATAGCTTTTTAAAACATACGATTTTTTTTTTCCTAGTATATGGATAAAATTATTTCCTTTCATTCCTTCCCATTACTCAGTTTCCCCTTTAAGTTGAACATCTGTGTATACTTTCTATATACCTACTAAATATTTAGGAGAAGACACTTGCTTTGTTTGGTTTCATAGCTTTTGTCAGAGTAGAACTGTCTTCAGTATCAAGTCAGTAAGCTCCAACACACAAGTTTAAGGTTAGAAAAGTTTTAAGACTATGTCCTAAACATCGAGGCTTTTCTGAATTGAGGCCTTAGAATAGAACTGGTGTTCTTTAAAGCTGTGTAAAGATACCCAAACAGTATTTAACCATTGCAATTAACAAATAAAAACACTGTTAACGCTTCATAAGTATATTTCATCATTTTTATTGCTCTTTTGAGCACTATTTCTAAATAAAGGGAATGTAAGCTAAATTTCATTTTCATAGAGACTTCCAAAGTACCATGCACTCAGATGCTTGACTTGGAGTTACACCTACATCTTTATTTAAGTATGTTACTAAAAATGGCTTGATTTTCTGAGGACAAGACTGTATGTATAGGTAGCATTTTTGTTAAGACACTTGGGATAGTTAAAAAAATCCCAAAATTTTAAGGCCCTCAGGCTCTTCCTGAGGTCTAAAAAGGTCCTTAAGTATCATGATAAATATTAGTTGGTCTTAGTGTAATTTTAAATTAGCTCAACAATCCAAAAGAATCTGTTGATATACAAGGAGCAGAGATGGGCTGTTTGCTGGGTAAAGGGGATAAGGTATGAGAGACTGTAAGATAATAAGGAGCTAGACAAATTTTGCTTGGCTAGAACATGCTATAAAATCAATGATACAAGTGTCTTTGGTTAGCCAATAACCTTTGATATCAAGCAGGGTTATGACCTCCAGTTCTTGGACTTCTCCACAAAGACTGAGATCAGAAGAAAATAGAAGTGATGATTTAGTGAGGTGTGAGTAACAGGGAGACTAGCTCTAACTTTGGTCCTTGCCTTGTAAATCAGAATTTGAAGCTTCTATCCCAGAAGTCAAAAGTAAACCATACAGCCATTACTGCTACTGCCATGTTATTTATGTTTTAAATACAGATTCCTGCGAGCTGAGATGGTTTTTATGTGCCTATGAATTTCTCATGCAAGTAAGCCCTTCCAGACTTCATCCCGTGCTTTTAATTTCAGCCCTACTAACATACATGCAGTTTTGACCTCAGTTTTTGTAGCATTCCACTGTGGAATCTAGAGGATACACAGTTGTCTAGAACAGTTTTGTGAAGAGGACTAATACAGGTTGTTAGCAAAGCACAGTACCACCTCGATTCAGCCTTGTGCCTTTTTGTACCAACTTGCCAAACTGTTTTAGTGAAGTGGTAAATGCAGCAATGTGTTGTCTCTTAAGATATTAACACTTCTGGATTCGTGGCAAGATTTGACAGGATCCAGATGCCAAATACGTTATTTTTCCAGGGCTGTTGCCTCGAGAATTATCAGGGTCCAGATTTTTAAGGTGCAGTATGGAAGCTACGTTTAACTTTACCTGTTGAGCCAAAATCTGGAAGCTAGCGTTTGTAAAGCTGGGACAAACGAACTGGCATGACCAGTGAGGTTTCAGGATTCAGAGTCAGATCAGAACATCCTGAGCTTGATTCTCATAGTTGCAACCAACAGATCCACACTGGTTCTTCATTTAGGCACCATGCTTTGGGTCCCCAATGTCAAAAACTTACTGAGCTGCTAAATCCATGACTGTCCCTCTCGGCTGCACGAGGAGAATGAAGAGTTGGGCGGTGGTTTACACACCTGCCTTGGTTTTGGTTTTGTGGTTTTTTTTTTCCCTCTCTGTTTGGACATACCAATGCGGGGACAAGAATAAGAAGCAGCAGGAGCCCAGCGCTACTAGCGCTTCACTCTTTCTACCACCGCGGCGTTCTGCTCTTGCCCTAGCGCGCTTCCAGGCCACAGGCTCGGACGCTGTCGCTCGGCTGCCCGGTGCAGGGCGGACCACTGCCCCGGTCCCGGCCTGGTCTCCCCGCTGTTCTCACAGCCCCCGGTGATCACTCTCCCACCCCACCGCGCAGGGAGCCATGGCTACCGAGGGAGCCTCCCCGGGACCTGCGGCGGAGCCCGGCCGAGCATCCCCGGGGCGGGCGCGAGAGCGAGCAAACGAGCGCCGGG
>VWZO01003002.1:279-41073 GCA_013396975.1 Bucco capensis | reverse complement strand
CTCCCCCGCCGGGGCCAACCGGGGAAACTCCCGCTGCCGCCGGGCTCCGCCACTGGTGGTACAGCGCATGTGCGGAGGCTCCCTGCCTCCGCGCCGCTCCTCGCACCCTCCCTCCCTCCCTTTCTGCCGCCCTCTCTCCTCCCTCCCTCCCTCCCTCCCTGCTGCCTTGCCCGCCTGCTCCCTGCCCGCCCGCCTGCCTGCCTGCCGCCGTCGTCTCCCTCTCCGTGCCGGCTGGGTGCTGAAGTTAGGCGGATGGCAGCAGACCCGCTCCGTTAGGGACGAGCCGCACCAGCCCTTCCCGGGATCGTTCAGAGCCAACTGCACGCATCCGGGCAGGGGTGGGTAAGGCGTTCTGCTTTTATTTAAACCTGAACCGTGTGAAACGCTATCAAAATGTCTGCTTTATACTGATGCATGGAGTGTATGTGTGGGTGGCAACCAACAAACCAACAAAACACCAGCCAAAAGAGAGGAGAAAGAGGATGGATGGAGGCGAGAGGGAAGGAGGATGGATGGAGGGCGGTGGAGTGCTACGGAAGATGCATTCACCGTGGGGACCGGCTGTATGCCAGTGTGCGTGTGTGTTAGTGTGTGCGTGTGTAACAAGGGGCGGCTGCGGCGCCGAGGCTGCAAAGTGGGGGTGTGCGTGTGTGTGTCCGTGTGTGTGTGCGGTTGTCCCTGCCCGTGATGCACAAAGGGGTGGGGAGAGGTGCTGCTGGGCTCTGCCCGCGCCCTCCCCCGCTCCGGTTTGTGAATAGAGTGCCCGCGGCTCCGCCGAGCACTACCACGGGGAGTCCGCTGCGCCGGGCGATGCTGCCCGGCTTGGGGAGGGGGAAGGAACAGGGCCGCCCCCGGGGAAACCGTGGGCATGGGCTGGCGGTGTGACAGCCGCCAGCTCCTGGATGAGGCAGAGCTCCTCCTGCCTTTCCTCTTGACCTTCCCTTCCCTGTAACGCGGGTCTGCTTGGCGGGGGGTGGCAGGTGTTGTAATTCTTCTTATTATTAATATTATTATTATTATTCTAATCCGAGGAGCCGGCGGAACGTGAGGGTGAACAAATGAGTCGTTTCTCATAAGATCAGGAGTTGCTTTCCTATCCTTCCTTCCCCCTGGGTCTCTTTCTCCGGCCGGGCCAGGGCCGGAGAGACCCCGCCGCGCCTGTGAGGGGAGGTGGCCGGGGCCGCAAGCACCGGCCATACCGCCCTCTGCGACCCCCGGGCGGCACCCAGCCTCCCGCCCCCTGTACCCTGCGGCACCGCCATCCTTCTGCCCCGGCCTCCTTCCCGCTCCACCCAGGGAAATGTCTGCGGGATGCGGGCGGGGGCGGTGGGGCGGCAGGAGGAGCAGGTGGCCGGGCGCGGCCGGTGGGACAACGGCTACTCCCGATCTGGCCCCGGCCCCGGTGCCGAGCAGCGCGGGATAGCGCAGCGCTGGCACAGCCCCGAGCAGCGCGGGGCTTCCCCGCGCCCAGGGAAACACCAGCTGCCGCCGCTTCCCAGTGCTGCGGGGGTTGCTGTAATGCCGCCCAGCGCCCGACACCCGTCGTGTGCAGCTCCTGCGGTTCTTCACCTCTCCTTGGGGTGGAACCGCCCGCAATTAAGCAAGCTGAGGTTGCTGAGCCCTATATTGCAGATTCACAGCTACTTCTTCTTGTTGATTTAGAAGGAAACCCTAATCACACTGTCAGTCTTAGAATTTTCAGGGGTAAAATTTAGGATTTTCGGCATTTGGTTTCATTATTTCTGTATATGGATTTTCACCAACGTGTGCCATAGGTTTGCAGCCAGATGCATTTGCAAAATGGATGAAATCTCATATACCTAGCTAGGCAAACGTAAGTTACATATCGTCTGGCAATACTGTTAAGGGTAACAGGTGATAAATGGCTTTCTACAAATGTAATATTCATTCATTGCAAATGTGGGGAGTTCTATAAAGCAGGTTAATTCTTTTTCACATCAGTGGATGCTAGTGTCATCATCCTTATGTAAATCACTAGGGAATTTTCCTGTGGCACAAGATATTTAGCCAAACAAATTATTTAATCTTTATAAAGAGTGCCACACACTCTTATCGCTGTTATCAAATATATATTTCTATTTGAGTTCATACTCAGGATAAGCAAAGTCCTAATAAAAGAGACATGTGCCCCACCCCAACAAGTTTACGGCCTAAGATGCAAAGGCTGTGATACACACAAGTGCCTACCTCCCTAAAATACACGAGTGTTAGACATTAAAATGCCTTTCTCCGTCAAGGCCTTAGATCCTTTTCAGTAGCCAAAATAAGAACATAATTTGATTAGAAGCATATGATCCAAAAAACTGCAATAGTGAGTTGGACATCTAGTCCAATATCCTGACTCTGACTATAGGCAATGGTAGATGATGAAGGGATAAAAACATAAGAAACAGGATTGGTATACAGTGACCTTTTTCTTGCTATATCCTTTCATATTTTAGCAAAACATAGTACAGGGATTTCTTAGACTGGGGTTTGCTACTAGACCATTATGTTTAATAACCCCTTCAATTTCTGTAGTCCTTTTTTAAATCCATTTATACTTTTGTCTCGACCACATTCTGTGGCACTAAGTGTTGCAATTTAAGTATGATTTGTGCAAAAAAGTCCTTCCTTTTGTTTACTCTTAAGCTGCTGCCTAATAATTTCATTCAGTGCTCCATAGCTATCCTATGTGACAAGGAGTGCATGTTGTATCTGTATGAGGTATCAGGAGTGTCCTCTTACACCAGAGCAGGTACAGCACTGTCAGATCAAGTCCCTTCATTTTATCTGTCTCTGAGTTGAGAGTTTTGCCTGGAAGTGTAAATCCATATTCTGTCCTTTGTCTTTATGTTGAAATCATAAAGATTTCAACAGATAAGAATAGGTATTCTTTTTTGTTTGTTTTGTTTTTTGTTATGCAACATAGACACTTGTGCACAAAGAATTGCCCTGACCCCATGAACTCATTTGAAGAAGGCTACTGAAAAGCTGTCTGTTGAAAATTAACTCCCTGCACTATCAAAATCTGAATCAAAATCTGACTGACAGCTTGGGGAAAAATTCCCTATCCTAATCCGGTTTTCTACCTATCCTGAAAAGTAGATGAAACATTTTGTTCCCAAACTGCAGTTCTTCGTTTTTAAGCAGTAATACTAAATACAAAATGCAGGCTATATGTCAAGGTACATATATATTTCTATGAACTCTATACATTTGAATTAGCATCTACTTCTAATTGTTCTGTGTGACATTCATTTTATGGATGTGCATATTGAACAGCATGTATAGTTTCAACAGTAAAGTTTAAATGTCCCATAAAAACTGATTTGGAAAGAGCTGTGACACAAGTTTTCTCACCAAAAGTACTACTGAGTTTGAATCATGCTTGAGGAGCACTAATATTGATCAGAGCAACATCACAGAAAACTTTGCTAATCTCACCAGTAGCCCCACCTTGATTTCCTCACAAGAATAATAGAGGAATATGGGACCAGAGAACTGCAAAAGCACAATCAGGACCCAAAGACCAAGAAGTTCTCACAGTTTGAAATCAGCAGCAGATACAACTTGGAGCAGCACAACCCACAGCAGGACGTGGACAAGTGGAGAATGGTAGAAAACCACGTGAGGTGTGAAATCCTTCTCAAAAAATACAATACTGGGAACCTCAGATGCAGTAATCCTCATCTCCCAAAAGACTAACAGAAGTCTGAGTGGTATCATTATGAAGACAGGATAAGAGGGATGTCAGCCTTTCTCAGTCAGTCTCACACTGAATGTGTGAATGATTTTTCACTTCTGAGTGGTATATATGTGTATATAAGTGTGTGTGTATGTATGTGGCAAACCATATATATAAATAGTATATAAAATTTCCTTCACAGAAGATACATTAGCTTGAATAAATTTTACAATCCTAGTATCTTTTAAATAGCACTTTTTTACTTGCCAGCTTCACAAGCATGGCTTTAAGTATGAAATATATGGAGATTCTTATGAATGTGCTAGAAGTGTACTAAGTGAAGCAGTATTAGCTGTTAACAGAGATGTTCATCCCAGTTCCATTAGCCCCTTCCTGATCATGTCTCCATGATGTCAGGTAGGGATTTATTTTGGACTTATACCAGGGTCTCACCTTCAGCTTTTTTAATGAAAAATATATCCTCACCATACTTGTAGTGCTTATTCTGTGAATACAGAATGAGTTTTCCAAGAACATACAATTCCTGTGCTTACTGACATTCAATTAAAAAATAAATTGTCAAGGAATTTACCATTTCTGTTGATCTGTTCTTTGTCCTAAGTAATCTTAAATTCTATACTATTAATTAATTAAAAGCTTGTGCATAGGTTATATAAGCAAATTAATAGATTCAGTTGTAATTAAGGTTATCTATTCATGGTTATAGGTAATAGCTATAACATAGAGGCTGTAGGAATGCTGGTGTGCACACCCCCGAGAGGAGCTCAGCCCTTCAGCTTGGCACCTCTGTAGGTCTTTGATTCAGTGGGTCTGAAGTAGGGAGCTGCATGCACATCTCACTCTAGTCCTCTGACAAGTTAACCAATTGGAGAGAATGGTCTTTCTGCAAAGATTTTGTGTGTCAACCAGAAGCAGGGTATCTGCCCTCAAAAGGTTTCCCTTTGCACTACTGCTGTCTTTGATGTGCACAAAGGAAGCAGCCATGCAGAGTGACTGTGGCAGGAGCCTAGGGGAATGCTTAAAGCACACAAACAGATGAACTCGGGATCTGTGCTGCTCCTCCTGCCCAGCCACTATGTAAGCTGGGCCTCTGCTAAACATGAGTCCTCCAAACTAGTGTAAGGGGCTTGATTCCCTAGCATGCTTTATTTGCTTTGCACTGCTCCAGTGATGCAAAATAGATGTAAACACAGTTTAAATGATGGGTGTGCTTTCAATAATTTATGCTGTTGTGGTATATTAATGAATCCAGTCTTAAATTTAAAAAATTAAATAAAATAAAGAATAAAAAATTAATCAATTTAAGATTGATTCTATCATATCTTCATATAAGTTTTGAGTGATAGCTTTGCCTTTAAGTTCTGGGTTTATAAAATATGAATTAAATGCTTCTTACCGTTCATACAATCAAAATTTTCATACATTATTTACTGAGTAAGTAAATGGAACTAAGTTCTTAGAAATAAGTAAATTTCTAGACAGAATGAATGTGAGGAATTATAGGAAGGGAGGTGGAATAGAAATAAAAGGTTAATAAAATCTTAAATCCTTATCAGGTATTACTTAAAGACACTCAGATATCTTAAACACTACATCTACACTGCATAATCTTTCTCCATGCAAAAATACTATGTATCTAGCCTAGTTTCTTCAGTGAGAAAGGGAGTTAATTATCTAGTGATGCATTAACACATAACACAGCTATGCAGCTTCTGATACCACAGCAACTTCATTTAAAGCAGCTTGGCTGATCTCTCCAGTGATGCTAGCTCCGTGCTTGCTGAAGTATGAGAGATTACAAGCTGGACCTATATAGCCCTAACTCTATGTACAGACTAGCAGAGAGCATGTCAGAATAATGTTGCCTTTAAAGGGAGACTGTCACTCTGTCACGGTTCCCTGCTGTAAAAGTCAATTGATTATGCCACCTTGCTCTGTAATTTTAGTGAAGTGCAAGTCCAAGCAAGACTTGGTCTTACTCTGTTTCAGGAAGGCTGAGTATGGTTTGGTCTGTTTTGCTGTGTTATGTTTTGCTGTCTTGTGTTTTGCTGTACTGTGGTACATTATAACAATGTCTTCATTTATCAGCAATTCATGTCAGTTACTGTAAAATAATCCTATGGGATAAGGCAATTAAACCACAGGAATCATGGATGAAGGCTGTCATGGTATCCTTTGCACAGCACTTTTATGCCTACTGCAGTTCAGACAGCTTTCAAATGGGAGAGCTCAAAACTCTGGGCACCCAAGAGGCATGGGCAAGGAGTTTCAGGAAGTCCTTGCATTTCTCACAGCACTACTGGCCAGCTACATGTATCACCATATACACATTCATCTGAAAGCCTAAACTGGAGGGAAGTGTGTAGTAAATTTTTAACACTATGGTTACTGTCTATGATTTATGTAATGAGAGCCATCTTCTGAAGTAAGGAATTTTTTATCCAATCCACCTTATGACAGCACTGCAGGCAGCACATGCTCTCTGATACTCACATTGCACCACACCTTTGAGTGGTGTAGATGCTGCTTTCTCAATGATTTGCATCATAGGAAAATCAAGAACAAATGAGTAATAATTTCCTGTACAAGGACTTCACAAGTAGCCCTGTTTGAATGAATGTAGGTGGGAAGTGTGGTCCTAATTACTCAGTGTCCAAAAGGTACTTTTACTTCCAAGTCTTATTATCTTCAGAAATTACAAAGTCCTAAAATATTAATCTGATGTCTCATAGGTTTGGGAAGAGAGAGGTGAGATGCATAAGTTATTTTTTTAATTCAGATGGAATAGTTTAAAAACATATCCACAAATTATTTTGATGCTTAAATCTAAACTAGTTTGTTGGAGTGCAGTTGTCATATAATGGCCTGATACAGCTTCATAGGGCTGATAATCTGGTAACCAGAGTTTAATTTGTAGCCCTTTTTAACTGCATGATAAGCATCACGCTGACCAGAACAGACAATGATGTTTTCAGTTATATGTCTGATTATTTGATATGTAAAATCAAGGCATAGAGTTACCACAAAAAATCAATTAAGTACTCATGTAGCAAGGATCTTGAAAAATACAGAAGGGATATCTCTGCCCAGTGAATGCGGCAACTTCATAAATTATGAAGTTACGTGGTAGCTTTGAGCTGATCGCTTATGTAGGACTCGGCATTGATCAGTGATTCAATATACAATGATTCACCATACAGAAATCTGACTGTTTATTGTAGTTGTCTGGAGCTCTTTCTGCAGAAGAACCATCCAGTATTGAGTATCTGTTTCAAAGCCTATGTTTGCACTTCAAAATGCGATGGAGGGTAGAGAAATCTAACAAAGGCTGGATACCTGAAAAATCTAGTTAAAGCAACACTGAGCCCTATGCAAGAAAATTACCTTAATTCACCACTACTGTCTGGATGTCATCTTGCACCCTGCAGTATAGACTACTCAGAAACTAAGAAATCCACTCCTGATTTTTTTTTTCTGTTTTTAAGCTAAGTGGCTCCTGAGGGGCATTTACCATGAAATATGTTCCATACTCCTTCAACTATTGTTTTAGCTCTTCTGAAACTTGTTTCAGTTGATCGATAACCTTCTTCACGTGAAGACATGACAACTGTTGTTTCAATAGCAGTCAATGAAAAATACAGAAGTAATATGGCTTTCACATGGCTAAGATTTCAGCTTAGATTCAACCAAAGTAAAGCCGTATGTGCTGTGATTTACTTATCAATGGACCCAGAACACCTTAAGTCAGTGATTTGTCGTTGTTAGTTTATATTGTTCCTTTCATAGTGACCTACTACAAACAATAGCATTAGTGATTTCTAAGGTTCCTTCTGTTTTGTTCACAATAGAAGGGAAGGTTGTAAAGTTGTATAAAAGAACATATTCCTGAAGGAACCAGTTAGAAACATACCTGCTTAATGATTACTCCCCCCTTTTAATTTCAGACCATGGTTTATCAGGTTTTAATACATTTAGTGTTTATCATGTTGATTTTTAACATGTTTATTCTACAATCACAATGTTGTGTGTACTAACAGAAGTTAACATATTTATATTGACAATATATCCACCAACTGTAGCCATCAAATTGGTGATCTTATATAAAATATTAATATAACCATCTCATACTTATCTCAGATACAGGTAGTTTTAAGGTTTGTGTTTAGCATAAATCATATTGAGTGACTTTGATTATATTAAGTCCATTCATTTCCTTCATGTGTTTTTTACTATTAATAGTCTATCAGATCTGTGGGATGAGCTGGGTATGATTTCTATTCAATACTCATTTCTTTCATACGTAACTGGAGAGCAAATTGTTCAAGCATATTCAGCAAGAAAGTGTAAAGCTTAGGAAAGAGAAGTGGCTTATATCTGTATGTGCATTATATAATAGGAAAACCACACACCTTGTGTGACTTAACTTCTGAGTACTTTTCTGGATCAGGCATGTAGTGCTGTGACAGATACTGTGACCTGGTTTGACACAGTGTGTTAATCAGCTGACATTTCAGGAACTTTTAGGAAACAGAGAATCCAGAAACAGTAAAAGATAAGGGGACTGTCTTTGATAACATTATTATCTTGATAATGTAGATAATTTATTAAACACTGAGAACAAATACAGAACACATTATAAAAAGACTGCTACTGTCTTTCCTGATTTCTGGGATTTAGACCCAGTAAGTGTTTTAAGAGGATTGTCCCATCATGCTGTCTTTTCTACAAACTCATTTTTCAAGCAATCGCACCACCTCTGCATATGGAGACAACAGTTTTTCACAGAAAAAAAACCCCACATTCATGAAAATTGATTATAGGATGACACAGTAAAATACTGGCAGATGCAGAAATTAAATATAAGGGGCAAAATTCAAAATTCTTGCTGATTGAAATTTAACATTAAGAATCTTGTCTCCGCTTCACTTGACAGCTTCCCTTTTACTAAACTAATGCTCATATATATATATCAGAAAGAGCTTAAGATCCAGAAAATCTCCAGGACAAAAATGGGAATTTGCAGTTGAATCAGAAGTCAGTCCGTCTGATCAAATATTTTTAGACATTCTGAAGATGACCAGACCAATATAATTACACCATTCCCTTGAATATGTATCTTAATTATCAATATGAAAAGTATTAGTTATGGTCATGTTACGAAAAAAACCCTCAGTAAGCAAAAGACTTCAAAACCATGAAGATTTTGGATGGTTGAGGAAAAATCAGAAAGAGAAAATGGAAGCATGTAGCAGGTAGCATGATACCTTCTGCATGTATCGCCTGACATTCGGCTCATCAGTTCTTTAAAGCAGTCTGGGACTTTTGCGATCCATTAAACCATTACCTAGAGATCTGTCACCTGCATAAAAAGAGGTTACCACTACAGCAAGTCAGACAAATAACACCTGTCCTGGCTTTATCAAATTAAGTATAAAAAGAATTATATGCTCACTTCTTTTGCCTTGGTTGTTTTGGGGGTTGTTTTTTTTTTTGTGATAAAAGAACCTCTAAGATCACACTTAAAGTGTATGCAAGGAAATGTTTTTGCAAGAGAATGGACTAACTAGCCGACTCATTCCTAATGCTAGTAATGAATGCAGCATTCCTTTGTTAATGCCAGATTACTCTGACTTTTAACAACACTGCGTTTTGGGCTTGATTAGAGCTTGGTCTAGGGGAGATGCTTTAGTCAGTCTATAACAGCATATACTTTATATGTGGTTATATATATTTCTTTGTAATTTAGCCTAAGGTACATTGAATTAATTGCCCTCTGCTCACCTCAATGAGAGAACAACTCCGTGGGCTGTGGCATCGTCGTGGCTAGGCTTTGCAAATGAAGATCCAGGGAGGGCTCCATCCACGCTCCTCATCAGTGCCTTTTACAAGCACGCTGATAAAAAGAGGATAGCGGATAGCACCCTCAAGCCTGCTATGGATTTTTTTTAGGTGAGACACAGCATGCGCAGAGCTGGACCCACCCTTTAGTCCTAAGGTTCATCTGCCAGGGCCTAGCAAGCTTGGATGCTGGCAGTGAAGTCCTTAGGATGGAGGTTTAACCTCTTAGCTGGAAGGCCTTACAGGGCTAAACGAGCTCCATCTGCCCGGGTTTGGAATCAGAGTTGTCCTTCTCCTAGGATGACTGCCAGAAGGCTAATGAGCACATCCTACCCATCCAAGGATTATAGGAACATGGGTATCACTCCCCACACTTTACCGTGGTCAATGAGTTTAATGCTGGGCTGTGGCATAAGTTACCTCCAATCAACTCCTTCAGTAAATGTGCCCTGAAGTGTGCTGATGGCCTAGTAAATGCAATGTAGTTTATTTATTAATGAAGTCATGGCATGTCCATTAGGAGATGAGGGGAAAGGTCTCTTTGAATTCAGGTAGATATGGTCTGAAAGAACTTTAGTGTAAGACGTCTAAATTTGTCTGAAGGTGCAACTTATTGCAGACCTAGCTGTAGACGGGATTCAGTTGCTTTAAGGTTCATAGGGGGTTTAAGACTCGGAATAATTGAATTGCTATTAATGTGTAAAGCATTTTTCCATTAACTTTAATGGACTTCTATGGCAGAAGCTATTCTTACCCATAATGCTAGCCATCAGTCATCTTAAAAACATGATTGCAAGGCTCTGTTTAGACTCTGTTAAGTAGAAACTGTTCTGCTGGACAGTGAGATTATATGGGACATGCGAACTGAATGCCAAAGGCATAATGACTTTGCACCCTATGCTGTAAGGTACAATCTGGAATCACCTAAGCCAGTATTTTATGTTTTGAAACCAAGATGGATTCTGTTCATACAGCAGACACTCTTTTTCTGTATTAAACCCCAAGCTATGTAAGTGAGAGACTGTTTTAAATTATGCTATAGTACTATCCTCTTAGGTACTGGAGTGTATCCAGCAAAGTGCCAAGCAAATCAACTACTATCGAACCATGCTGGCAGCATGTGCTCTGCAGCATTTTGGATTAGACTGCTTTTCATTAGTATGGCTGATTTCAGCAGGTAGCTTAGTAGTAGTTTTGGGAACACTGGAAAATAAGAACATAGGCTTGAGGGAACACCCTAGTTAATTACATGCCAATCGCCAGCTGTTTCCAGCATCCAGTTCTTACCTTTCCTTCCTTTTCTGGATCAAGTTAATATTAAAAGCAGGAAGGATTTTTAACATCTATTCTTACTCAAAGGCTGTTCCAGAGCTCCTGTTGAGAACATTTTTCTTCTTTCCAGCCACATTTATTCAAAGACAGCTTACTCCCCATTTGTTCTTGTGCAATCATCCATATTAAATTGGTCTCCTTCCCTTTCATTTCTCCACCTGATACGCTCATGTCCCTCTTTAAATATTTGCCCCACTAGTGCTTTTTAGATCAAACAGATGTCAGAAGATGGAGGGAACCCTCAGGATGCAAAAATCTTTGTATCTTGTGTAGAAACAGGGCTCAAATGCCATGGCAGTAGCACTCCTTCCAATCACAGAACCTCTCCTCTAGCCTTTTCCCTTAACAGCTTTGTCTGCGGAGCTCCCTGGAGTAGGAATGCAGTAGGCTGTGTGACTACTTCATGAGCATCCTCTCATTCCTATTTGTGTAATGCTTAAGTATTCAAGATGCAGCTAACACCTAAAGAAAGCTAATTGTGCTGCTTGAGTTTCAGTGCTGTGATGCA
This sequence comes from Bucco capensis, assembly GCA_013396975.1. Classification (NCBI taxonomy): domain Eukaryota; kingdom Metazoa; phylum Chordata; class Aves; order Piciformes; family Bucconidae; genus Bucco; species Bucco capensis. The sequence continues at coordinate 29,686 of VWZO01003002.1, read as the reverse complement.
GTGCAATCCCTGCTGTGGATAGTGTCAGCAAAAAACATGAGGTGATGTATGTAAGAAAAGACTCACCTACACAAACTTGGGAGGGGGAATAAAAGTGTCTTTCTTTTTTCTCAATCACCAAAATACATTTCTGTGTTGATTTGGATACAAGAAAGCTTCTCTATCAGTATAATTTCTCTTCTCGGACAAAATTGCTTTTTCAGAAAACTCTTCTGTAAGTTACTTGTAAGTGCTTCTTAATTTTGGCATCTTGTAGGACTGGATAAATAAACAAAATATTAATGTAGACACTTAGATATTAGTCTAGAAGAGCAGGGTTCAAGCAATAACAACTCTATGATGAAAATGCTTTGGTTCACCTACATGAGATTGCACAGGACAAACAAAAATGTCATAATTTCGATTTGTTACTGCATGAGTCACCTTCAAAAGAAAAGTCAAATCATGAAAGAAAATTAAACATTTATCAAGGAAATGAAAAAAATCTGAGCCACTAGGATGAACTCGATGATTTTTCTTAGAGTTCAGTTCTGTTATGAGCTGTGTATTGTTGACCCACTCACAGACTTGAACGGAGACAGATCATGCTGCTTTATGAGGGTTTCCCACATATAAAAAGTTGTCTTTACATGGAAGAGAGGTTTGAACTGATAATGAGGATGCCACATCCTCTATTCCATTTGCTATCATCCTGTGTGTTACTATGCAGTGAGAAATTCGCTCAGCCCTATCTCAAGAAAGGGACCTCACTAGGAAACAAAATTTGACTGTACTCAAACTTATGATGGCTGAACAATATCCAAATGTCTAATTTGACCAGTAGGCAGCTATGCCCCCCACCCTAAAATGCAATTATAACATGACCTTAGTTTATTTTATGTATTTTAAAAAGGTTGTATTGTTCAAACAAACATAAAGCCATTCAGAAACCATCTACATTTGGCTTCCAGACTTTTTCAGATTTTGAATGCCATGTCATTGCTTCTGAGTGATATATAATGGAAATATAAAGGTCACTGTTACTAGCACATTGAAAACATTTCCACCCACATCTCCTTCCTAAGATATTGCACGGGTAACATACAAGTGGTCAGCATGGTGCAAGTGTTACCTGTGTGTGTGTCAGAAAACAGCCCCCTGATGAGAAAAAGCAGCTACCCTGAGTCTGTGGGTATGCATACAGCATTTGCTAATGGCCAGTCTGGAGCTCAGATACCCTCAACAAACATGTGGGTACAACACTGAGTTGGTTTTGGTGCCCAAGTGATAAGCCCTATGTTTTGAGTGTCCAGTGGTTTGTTACTCCGTCAGGCACTCCACATCCTACCCAGGCCTGACTCCCTGAGTCTTCCTAGCCCTGCTGCTATGGTGATGCCACACCCAGGCACAAGAAATTTGGTCATCTTGTTCATAAGACAGCGATGTGGGTGGACCATGGGAACTTGCCATGCTTGGAGCCTGCAGGGCCATATGGGTTTTGTCCCCTTGTAAGCAAAATTTCTCAGACAGACAGAAAGCTCCACACATGTTTATTCTTGGTAGGATTGTAATCTGCAGCTCCCCAAAATCAAAATTTCAGGTCTAGATTTAGATGGCAAGAATATCTAACCCTTGCCACTCTTTCTCTAGAAGCCGTTGGTCAGAGCACAATTATAACAATAAGGCTGAAAGGTAGGGTGAAGCCAAAGAAAGAAAATTCAAGAATTTTTGAGACATTTAGATTATCTTTAAGAAGGATCTATAAATTTTTCCAGAATAATTGTGAGAAAGATTAGAAGTAGATCTGCAGTGGCATGGAGGGTCAGTGGCAGGGGACGGTTTCTGACAGTGAGAGCAGACATATACTTTCTTAAGTGCTTGGTACTACTACTTCCTGAAAGATAAAATAAAAAATATTCTCCACAAAAGTATCACAGTCCCATGGGTCTATCCCATTGAGGAAACATGGTGGTCCAAATCAATAATTGCAAGGCAAAACTCCTTCCTGCGTTTTCACACAACAGAACAATGAACATGAGCACAGGTCTCCACCCTAGCAGAAAAATCTGCAAAATCTTACATTGTGACAAAACATGCAGACTGTTCAATTTAATTCTGACTACTTCTTTCCACAAAACTACAAAAAATTTCCCTGCAGGAGGAAGTGCTTGAGTCAGCTTCACAGAGAACAGAAGTTCATCCTATTCACTAAGTAGGATGAATCTTCTATTGAGATGCTAAATGTTGTTTCATTGCCTTCCATAAGATCTAAACTTTTTATACCACATTTATATTCATTGCGGGCCTTTTGCCCCTGGGTTTCCAGCTGTTTCCCTGCTTACATCCTGAGGCAAGAGCTGCTGAGCTTGGGGAGCAGGAACTCTGAATTATTGACAGGGATATTCTAAAGACAATTTTAGAGAGTATGTACACCTCAGAATTTGCCATCCAGATCTTCCAGGAAAAGGAACAAATCTCAAGAGCAGAAGTAATAATCAGCACAGACTGAGAGAACACAGAGATGTTAAAAAGACCTTTAAAGTGTGAAAAGGCAAAAAACAGGCATAACAGACATCAAGATTGTAATGGTAGATAGCAATGAAGGGTACTGAAGTGAAAAGATGAGTCTGGGTGCTAGTTAGTGAAGAGAAAAGGAAATTAGTGAAGAAAAGGTGAATTAAATGGCTGCAGTGATACAATCTTGGCAGTAGGGAACAGGAGTGGGACATTGGAAAGTAAAGGTCAGGGGGCAGAGGGAGGCTTTTTGCTATGGATGTGGGAAGGAGAGAGGGATTTTACAGCTCAGAAAACTGAATAACAGTGTTTTGCAACAGATAAGATGGTAAATGGAGCGAGGAGTCAGTGGTGACTGAAGTTTAAAAGGTTGAGAACAAAGTGATTTGAAAGATTATGGTACATAATGGAGAGAAAAATTTGGAGAAGAGATAAAGACATTTTCTCTCTATGCAGTGAATTCAATTGCCAATACAACAGCAAGGAGAAGAAAGCCTTCACTGGTGAGTGAGAAGCTGGAAAGACCCAAGATCTTACCGATGGTAAACTGACTACATGGGTGCCAGCACAGACTTAAGGCAGTAGGGGAACATGTTGTGGGTAAAAGAAATCCAGCATTAAAGAGCTAGAAAAAGAAGCAGGAGATGCTGAAGAATTTTATAGTAAGGATTGAGGGGATTGGAAGAAATGTATTATAATCATCTTTTAAAATAAGAGCTCATTTCTAGTAGCTTTTGATTATTAGATGTTTGTGGCATCTGAAGAATTCAGTCTTTATAGGGAGATTTGTTCAACCTGAATATTAAGAAAGATAGATCTCAAGTCCAACTTTAAAAAAAAGGTGTTAAAATGATAATTTCTTTATGTGCAATAAATAATGACATATGGACAACACCAGAACAACAACAATAAGACCCCCACATTAATTTTTCCTTTGCTATCCACAACTAGTATTTCTTTCTGAGGCACTCAAAACTATATATCATTCAGTTTTTCCTAGATCTGGAGATAACAGTAGATCAAAACTAACAATTAGGTAACAGTTCTATTCCCTCTTCTTTTTGATTCAATCCTCTCCTCAAAATAAGTAAGAGGCCTCTGGCTGAGTTAGAGCAGATGACCTTCTTGAATAGAAAGGAGATCAACTTTTCCAGAGCTGTGCTTTATTTGGATCTGGAGATCAGCACATGAAGAGAAAGAAGGCAGACAGCTTTTGACAGTAATAAAAGCTCATGCCATTCCTAGATTTGCTTTACATGGCAAATATACTGTAGGCCTTTCATATCCACAGCACTTTCTATTCCAGGACTAAGGTGCTAAGGAAAAAAGATGCTCTTTAGCCAACTGAAAGTCTCCCAAAGATTTTATTGCTGTTAGAGATAATTCAAAATTTCATTGTATCCTGATCAATAACTTTAATATTTAAAATTTATTGTTTCATTGTTTTGTTTTGTTTTTTTAAAGCCATTTTCCACCACTGAAAATTTGCCTAATATTATTTTTCGTCAATTCCATTTATGGAAGGTGGATAAATGTTACAGTAACATAGTTATTGGCAACATGAGCGTCCTGAGTGCCAACCCTCTGGTAAACAGAAAGTGGCTATTTTAGTAATGTCTGAATTTCGATTCATGGATCAAAACTAAGGTCTCCGCATTTTTAGAGATAGAGGCATTACTGTCATTCTTCTTGAGGAAAACATAGTTTTTAGACAGAAGAGAAAAAAAAGAGTGTAATTAAACTATTTCGCTTAATTTAAACATTTCCTACAGCTCCATTTTACATGGAGCCTTCGAGAATGAGATATTTGTGCAGAAGTTGAACTAGCCTAGGACAGAGATAGGCAAGGAGTTATCTTCTTTACTCAAGCTGGGATGACAGTAGGTGTTTTATGCACCTTGTCCCCAATATACTACAGAGATTAGGCATCCAAACTAGGACTTACTTGGCTTTCAATACTCTGTACCTAAGAAGACACAGTATCCCATTCCCCTCACACCCCTAGGCACCCAAATTCCCCCAGTCAAATACTCACGCTTGGAACTGCTTCCATCTAACTAAATCATAACCAGCTCTCATCAAGATGTGTTTTCTGCCTGACATCCCAGAAGAGCTCCATCCAGGAGACATGCTGAGATTGTGCTTCTCATTTCCTAGAAGAGCTGAGCTCATCACAAAACACAAAATAGAAGTGAACTGTAATTCTAAAGCACAGACAGAGAAGGAGACTGCTCAAAAGTAAGTTTTGTGGTTGTTTCATCCCTTCTGCTGTCACCAAAACTGTTGCCATTTTTTCCCTTTTTCTTTCATAAAATAAAGCAGGAGGGATCGCTCTGGCCAGGATTTGAGACACCTGGGTTCATCCCATGTAAATTCAGACCTTCCCTCTCTATCATCAGAAGCCTGCCCTAATCACCACTTTTGAGTCCTGAAGATAGTCAAAGGGAAAAATGGTCCCCTTATTCCTGTTAACACTATGCTGCTTTGCAAATACACCCAAAGTCCCATTAAATGATTAAAGAGTATTTAGCTAGAGAAGCAGCAAAGTACCCACCATTACAGTGTTCACCTGGGATTAGGAATGCCTTGATTTCCGCCCTGTTCTAAGCACTAAAGAGTGTGGGAGCCACATTATTTCACCTTTGTAATATTGAAGAAAGGCAAGAAAGCTCATCCGCCCTTTCCTTTTTCAAAGCATATTCTAGTCCTTAATGTGTTTTTAAAAGGGATGGCTTAGCATCCTGAATCAAAGAGAAGGCAATGGCTGAAAATCTCAGTCATTCTGCAGTTTAGACTGGGTTTCTCAATCCTGGGAAGCAACAGAGTTGGTCACTATTGGTCACTATTCCTCCACTCCTGGATATGTAGCAGCTTAAGCCAGTCTGAGCTAGGGCTGCTGCTCCTCTCTCCCTGCCACATGTAACAGACCGTGATGAGTCAGTTCAGATTGTTAATACATCAGACAACTAATCATTTGTTTCTACAGAGATAGGTTTCTGCCACAACTCCTGCTTGATTTGGGTTACCACATAGTAGAAACTCAGCACCAGAAAGCATGAGTCAAAAGACCAATGTCTTGGACTTAAAGCTGCCAAGGAGCCTGATACCTGGGGTGCTGCCTTTGGAAATTCGTTCTGAGGTGTCCCTTCCTCTCAGGGTATTGCAGGTGCCCAGGTACTTTACATAAGTGTGTTTCCTTCTAGGAGGCAAAAACACCCAACAACCAACCTCTAAAAGCAAATGGCTCATTGCCACTTTACAGACTGAGTTGTCTGGTCTGGTGCCTGCAAGCTAGCTGAATGGGGCCAGCTCTGGGGAACCCAGAGCTCCTCACAGTGCACTAGAAGCAGATGGAGCATCAGGCTGGCTTTCTCATTTCCTCATCTTCATAATAGTGCACATGTGAGCTCTTAAGGTTTTATTCTTACGATATTCTAGTTTTACTAGGCTCCAGTTTTAACTTTCAGGGTTATGCTTGTGTTTAATATTTTTTGTTACAAAAATGTGATCATATGCAATAGGACTAATATGTAACAACTACATCAAAAGTTAAAAAGAAAGTGGGTCAACTTATGGTTCAAACAAATGGAAAAATGTAATTAGGGAGCACATTAAAACCAACAAAGTCTAGGTGTCTACCTGGGACAAAGACTAAACCTACAGTAAATGTTACATGCAACAGATAACCTGAGAAGTTCTCTCCAAGGAAGTGCAATTATGATTAAGTGATGCTTAACCTGACTGGATATCCTAAAAGGTATTTATCCTTGCAGGGAAGTTCTGCAGCTATGTGGATACCCTAAATCTGTAACTGCCAAATTCATTTCTCCGTTACCCTGTAGCTTTTCTCTCTTATCTTTTTTCTATTTGTACTGTAATCAAGTCTCCTGAAACTTCACCTGGGTGAAGATATTCACCAAACCTGGATGGAGAGCTCTGAAGAGTTTTTCTAAGCATTTCTTCTGATAGAGCATTTGGTCTGGGTGCAGATAAGCTCTTCCATGAGTTTTGTCAGAATTTTGAAATTGTTGCTGTCTGAAAAGACACCATTTGTTTTTAAGCTTTCAAGGGCTATTGGGATTTTAAACAAGCCTGTAAGGAAATTACTTCATGGGGTCAGGACCCATGCTGATGGAGGCAGAATGTGAGTGGATTTAGGAAACTCCACTCTGTGTTATCTGGCAGTTCCTGCTCCAAAGACCTGTGGAAGAGACAAGAGGCAATATGTTCCCCTAGTCTATGAAATTATTAGTATGACAGGAGTCATATATGGGAGATGAAAGCTGTTGTTTAAAGTGGTCACAGAACTGAAAAAAATAATATACACCTTTTGTAATTCCAGACAGGTCTCCCTTAATGCAGACAGGTCTAGTACTGTGGCCCTGCACAGTAGCATAGAGAAATGCAAATAGCAAATTTTTACAAGTTAAAAGCTTTTCTCTGATCATCTACATTTCTTATGTATCTTTCATTGTCATTTTGTCCAAGTGCCTCAGTGTCTTAAAAAATCTGTCTTGAGTCCAAGCTCAACTTTTTGACTGTCTAGTCAGAAAGAAAACAGTCAATAGCTTGTTCTTCTACCTGAATTTAGAAAGCAAGGCTTAAGTTCATGATGAGCAGAAAAGGGTCTTAGACCTGCATCTCTTGCATCCAGTAGTGCTGTCTAAGCTAACAGTTACATCCTCTTTGAGAAGTCTAGATTCACTCAACTCAAAACTGGAAAGATTTTAAAATCATATATATGCTTCATGAAATGGAAAAATTATTTTGTACATGAATAACTGAAATACTTCATTTCACAATCTGTACTTTCCAAATCATACTGAAATAAGTAACTCATTAAAAGAAAATAAGCAACAATTCGGTCAGGCTTCTTAAGTTTTTAGTGTAGCCCTCAGCTACTGGATCATCTTTGCAGTTTGTTGACTCTCTCTGATCAATTTGGTATGGTGCCTGGGTTGGGCACAAGTGGACCTTCCTTTGTTAACTATTTATTCAAGTTGTGGTGAGCAGCTCTTGTAGAAAGCTTAAAGCTTATGTTTTGTAGTGGAATCTGAACATTTGCTCTTAAAATGTCACTGGTTCATCTACTGACACCCTGCCAGATGTGAATCATAGCAATATTGTCTGTTGCCTTCTATGTAGAGTTGGACACACTGGGAGAGTGTTCTCATTGTCATCATCAGATTTTCTAATTAGTTGATGTATACGTTCACTTTGCACTACTGGTTTTTCCTTAAAGCAATGTCTTACTTCCAGATGTTAGATTTTAGGATATGAGAGAGCAGTGAAGGTGAACACTGAAAGACAAATCAAATAAAGAATCAGTGTGATCTGTTCAGGGAATACAATGGATTACTGTAAGGGAACACTGTTAAATGGTTGAACTTGATGATCTTAGAAGTCTCTTCCAACTTTAATGATTCTGTCATTCTGTGAAAACCAAAGTACAATAAGAGAGAGATTTTTATGCTGAATTAAACTTTAATTACCAGGATTACACCTGGAGCACAGAGCTCATTTCTTCAGTTAAAAAGCATCTTTCTGTGAGACTAACAGACTGACCAACTTTTTTTAAGCCTCCCATGAAAGTGACACAAATGCACAGAAACAAGAATAAATGAATAGATGTGGAAGCAACACTTCTATCCATTGGTGCAATAACTTAGATGGAAAAGAACACGCCATTAAAAGGAAAGGGTGATAAAAGCATATCGCTAGACCGCTAAGTTTGCCTTCTACTTCGCTGTAAAAGCTAGGGGTCATCAAGCTGAGTGTTCTGAAAGCTTCTCCATTCAGCAGGACTCAAAAAAACAATTCCTACATTTTGTTATGAGTCAAGTGAGCAAGATGTTTTTAATAGGCTTTCAGGCTTGATTTTGGAAATATCATAGAGTCACTTATGGTAAAGCTAGAACAAATAATAGCATCTGTCTTGAATATAGCCATCTCAGCCCCATTACACCATATCAATGCCATTAGAAGCAAACCAGTTTTCCTGTCCTGTCTATTATCTTCCAAAGTGATAGCATTCTTACCAGGAAAATTTGCCAAACATGTCTAAAGAATGATTAAGTGTTTAGATATTACTTCAATTTCTCCATCTATTGCAGTTTCTGATTTCCTTTTGTTTATGTTTTGAAGATCACCTCAAAGTAATTTATTGCCCTGATTTCCTAAAACTAGCCTCTGTACCTGAAGGAGGCTAATGATTAGTTTGTATCTAGGTTAGTATAATGGTAGCTAGGAGATTATGGATTAGTTAGTTATTCCAGATTTAGACAAATGCAATTTTTCAAGAAGCTATGGTGTGTGAGATACTGTTGCTACATTTGAGTTTGGGAGTTTGATGGTGCAAATGTGCTTACAGGATGATCAGTTTAAGCTGTTCACTGAAGAAAAGGTTTGAATGAGCAAGAGTGTACACCAATTAGCATTGGATGGAAAACTTTGAATCTCTTTCAGATCATTTTGGTGACAGAATCTGACTTGGTGCTGAAGATCAAAGTATTATACTCTTGGCTGCAGTTTAGCCTCCATAAACTCACTTGAACTAATGGACTTTCAGAACTAAGCTACAAGAAAGGCATAGCTACAACAGGAAACCAGACAGATTATTCCTGAGATCAGTCTGTTAAAACTACATAGCTTCTGAATCTCATTGAGTCAGATCCCAGTTTCCTGACATGACAGAGCATAAACCATCTTTTTGCCAAATGGCTACAAGCTGCCACTAGAGCCCTACAGTAGATATCTCTGTGGCTGAAGCACAAGCACTCACTAAATAACAAAGAAGCAGTATAAGGAATGATGGAGCACAGAGAAAGGGAGCAGAAAAAGCTGAGACAGCTGACAGAACTGTTTTTGTAAAGGAAAACAAGGTGAGCACCTGCAAACTCCTGCATCCTCTTGAGTAAGGAGTAAAAAGTAAACTGTCCTCTGCATTTTCCCAGGAGTTTCCAGTACAAAATACAGTGTATTCAAGCTATTGCTTGACTTTTAATAGAAATAAATCACTTTCCTTCTGCATGTTCTATAGCAATTTGACATGTCAGTTATCAGTATCAAGCTTCTTGAGTAGCAAACAAATAAGGCAAAAATGTGAGTCCTCTCCCATTCACTCATTCTGCACAAGGCTATCTGTCCTGTGTTAAGAACTTTTTCCCTCATTCCTCCTATCATAGAAAGAAAAGAGGAAAAAAACCCAACAATCCAGAAACAAATCCCCCCCCCCAAAAAAAACCCCAAAACCCCAAACAAATAACAAAAAACCCCACCACCAATCCCCTTCTAAAGTAGCCCTTTAAGTGTATCTAGTATGAAATACATATAAGTCTAACTGGAGTCATCTGGGGGATTCAAGAAGATCTTGTGCTTTTGTCTAGGGTTAAGCCTGAGCCATCTACTAAATGAGTTACAGACACTCTCTATGAACCCCCCTCCCTTCCCAAATGGGAAGAGAAAGGGAATAAGGGAGAGAGGTTTATGAACTGGGAAAGAAAACTAAGACTACTTTAATGAAAACAATAACAATAAGTGGAATATATACAAATATATGCAAACCCAATATCAAACCCAATACCCTGATGACAATTACATCACTGTCATCACTGACACTGTGGCAAGTACTGGGGAAGTCCCAGACTGGACTTAGTAGCAGATGGGAAATGGATTCAGGAGCTGGATTCTGGAACTGGATTCAGGAATGCACAGATCAAGATCAAAGACAGAATGGACATCTTCCTTAGATGCTGGCTGTTGAAGAAGAGGAGCATAACCTTTGTGGTCCTCAGCTTCACCCTGAATATGATGTACCTGGAATGGAATACACAGTTGGTCAGTTTAGGGTCAGATGTCTTGCCTGCTCCTCCCCACAGATGCAGCCTTTTACTTTCTGCACCCCCAACATGGTACACAAGATTTAGCAGTGGCCTTGAACTGCGTACCAATCCTTGGTCTGAAAAAACATGCTGGTAATTTCAGAAAGTACAGTTACTTAGAAGAAACTGAGCTGAAAAGTAAAATGTCTAGTTCTGTTCTAACCCAAACCAGGACAGCTCTAAGTCCTCACTCAGTGGTTTCCTGTATAACTCTGCAAAAATCCCACCAAATCCTTATGCACTTGCTTGAAAGCTTATATGACCAGTTACAGGAAACTAAAACTGTCTTCCTTTCAGGGTTATTTGGGAATGTGATTCATACCTCGGACACTTGGAGCCTGATGTAAATTCTATGCAAGTGTATAAAGCAGCTTTCTAACCAAACAAACTGTGGCTTTACAATAGCTATGATGGAGTTAAATCAGAAATATGTTCAGGCAGCTTTATTGGGTCACTAGTTAAAATGATTACTCTTTGATATACACTACAGATGCTCTTTAAAGAGCTTCAGCTCACATAAAGCTTACTGCTCACTATTCTTTTTCTCATTTTAATTTTAAATAATTTTATAATATTATAATTCTCTGTATACTCCTTGACTATTTGACACTACTTGACTGTGCGAAGCTCTGGTTTTTCTTCCCCATTATGCCCAGAGGATCTCGTTCTTTCAGTTCAATCATCTACTTGTCTACTGGGGTACTCAAAAGGGAATGAGCTAATTAGGAGAGGTAGCCTAGATGTCTGTAACAGAAGAGATTAAACTGTCAAAATTTCTAAAAATATCTCTTTTTTTATTCTCATTGTGAGATACTTAGCATAACCAGCTTGCTTCTAGCTACCATGTATTTGCTTTAGAGAAAAGAGTACAACCCAGTGCCTTTGACGTACTATTGCTATTCAGGTATAATTGTTTTATTAAGTGGAAAAGCTTTGGCAAGCTAAATAGCTTTTGTTAGTATTTCTTTTAAGTTAAATACATAGCTTGCTATGAGGGTATGCTGCTTTCTGTTGTGAAATAACAAGGTATACCCTACTGAATCAATAGCAATCAGTTAATTAGAGCCAAATTTAAGGTATTTGTTCACATCATAAAAAGCAAGCAAACATGGTTTGGGTACAAGAAGAACTCTCAATGTATTCTCTAAATATTGGTTGCGGGTTTTTTTCCCCAATCAATTATTTACAAATTCTATAACTTGAGCTTTGGTTTCTCCTCTGAATTATTTTCTCATTTTCAGTCATACCACAGCAGTTTTCCCTATTCATGTGGAAGCACTCAGGTTTTTTTTCAGCACAACTGCTTGAAAACAACATAAATTGGATTCCAGAGGTGATTATAATTTTTAAGTCTAGAAAATTAGTGGTTTATAAGCAAGTAGGAAATTGATATTATCATAAAAATATTATATTCTACATTTAACTTGCTGGGATCTCTAGGAATGAGTTGACACAGAGTCCTGAACAGTTCCAGTCTAGAGGCACAGACGGAAAACTTTGTCCTGTCTTATGAGCATTTTCAATAATGTTCTTGCACTGAATAGAGAAAAATAGTCCTTCAAACATAATAACCCTTCCTAAATAGAAAATATGGAAATTTGGTCAAATTAATTAAAACACTGGGATTTTGGAATTCCTTTGTTTCATTTCCAAATATAAATTGATTAATTTCAAATCAGAGATTTTCTTAAATGAAAAACTGAGCTCCATTAATACAAAACAAACCAAAATAAAAGAACCCAAAACAACTTAAGTGAGATACTTTGGCCACTTCCAAGCTTCCTTTAAAATAGCAGTTGGACATTGTGAGAAAGAAATATGATATTTGCACAGCCCAAGGAAGACAAACAATCTGGGGAGTGAGGGCATTAAATTAAGGAGACATTATATAAGGCAGCTTCTTTCCTAGAAAAATCTCATAGAAAGCAGAAAGCATTACTGATTTTGTTTGCTATAACAGCAAGGAGAACTAGCATGGCTCAACTGGGTTTGCTTCATGCCCTGGCTGTGGAAAACATCTGCACTTATTAACACATCCTGCAGGACATAGCAGTAGTATATCAACATGAACAGTGCCAGTGGTTAAAAAGTTGAAATTTCAACAGAAATAGGAGTCATCATATCTCATTTTGAAGAAAAGAGAAACAAGATTAAAATGTAGGTTTCCCTTTACTTCATGGAATAGCCTTTGTGACAGTGATGCCCACTGAACAGCTGATGTTCTGCTCATTGCAGGGCTACAGAAAACTATATATGTGCACACAGTTGCAGAGCTTTATGTTCCTGTTGAAATACCTGAACAGAATAATTATTTTGCCACTTACAAATTAGCTCTGCTTATAAAGCATCTCCACATTTTTAGGCTAAATTTTCAAGAAAAAAAAAAAATTAGAGTGTTCTTTTGCACCTCCTACCACCTTTGTTAACTGCAGCTACTACTACAACCTCCTCACTAGCAGAGGAGGTGGTAACGTGCACTGATGCAGCAGTGATGCCTGCAGCAGGAACTGTACCCATAAAGGCAGAAAAAGTGCAATGATAAGAGCAGTATCAAAAGAGTTGGGTACATATAGTATGAGTGGGAATTTCTGCACTCCTAGGGAGAGGAAATGAGTTGCTGGAGGAATTTCAAAACCTTTTTAGTCCTCCAAATCAAATCCTCTTTTTTTTTTTTTTTCATTCTGCTAGAGCACAAAAGCACAATAGTGCTCTTTGAATTTCCAGCTTTCTAGCCACAGACAATTTGGGGGTAGATATAATTAATTTTTTTCCTCATGCACTTGAGGATGCATTGGGATACTCTCCAAGTCTCATCTTCAGCAGACACCTTTGTTCCCCAGAGGGAATTCACTTCTACAAATCACTCACTTTGAACATCCTAATCGATATGTTTCAAGAGAGTTTGAGTAAAACATGTTTGGAAACTATGGTGAATAACTCTTAGTTTAGATAAAAACAAACTCTCCTTGAGAGGGAATGCACCATATATAGTTCTGGAGCAGAACTGACAAAATGGACAGAGAACCCCTAGATATCTGATTCACTGAAGCAGCCAGTCTTCAGTGGAAATTTTAGGGAATGATAAAACAAAAATAGAAGATACTCGGGTTTTTAGTGTAGTGACAGGAGTTCTTCTTTCACCTATAACAATAAAAATAGTCTCATTTGCAGAGGCCTCAATGACATTAAAGCCCTAGATGTACCAAGTGGACAATAGGTCACTGTCTCAGCCTCAACAGGTAAATGAGCTCACTGGGTGTTACTACCTTCCTTTTCTGAGGACTTTAGGATAGAAAGAGGATGTGAATGTCACTTACAGTAATCCCTTGTAAGACCCATAAATTCATTAAAATTCTTTTTTACTTCATCTTGTCTATACTTGCGCCAGTAGGAATGAAGAAGGGAAGGAGAAGGAAGAACGCAGGGATTGTAGTGGCTATAACAAATTACTTGACCCAGGTCCAGTTTTATTTCCTTCAGCCTACTGAAAGGCTGACTGAAATTGCAGTCTCCAGTCTTGAACTGTTTGAATGAGAAGTAGGTAGGCACAGAGAAGGAGCCTTTAGAAGTGCCAGGGTGGCTGAAATTCCCGATTTGTGCAAGAAAACCCAGGCTCATTGACACCTCTGCAAAGGAAGAGCACCTGCAATAGAGTCAATGGAGTAGTCACATTCACTAATAAACAGGGAGATCAGAATTTTGGCCTTTTGTCACTAAAGTGGTAATTCATGAATACAAATAATAGTTTCAATATAGGCAATTAAAATAATAAGTGATGTGAGTACGAAACTGCCCACTCCAGCAAAACTGTTCTTCTGGATTAATTTGAATTTGAAAAGACCACAAAGCTGATAGAAGTGCCAGTGGATTTTTTTCAGCTCATCTTCTGGTTCTAAAACAGAAGTTAACTTGGGCAAAAATGAGAATATCAATCCAATGGAAATCTATCTTATTTAAATATTTGTGTTCATTTCAAATGATTGAAATAACTCCACAAAACTTCTGAACTTTGCTTTAGAAATGCCAAAGCATCATTTGAACAACACCGATAAAGTATTTCAGGCTTTAATTGCAGGATAGCACCTTTCCAATGCATCAAAGTCTTCTCTACCCACTATTTCCCTTGATGCACTTCCAGTAATGGGTCTTCAGTGATACATTATGGGATTTAGGCAGTGAGGGTAAAACAGTGCATCACAGGAGATAAATCTTGCAGATGCTCTCAGTATTTGGGAAATTGATGAATCATGACATCAGTGGCAGCAATGGTATAATGTTGAACTGAACAAGTCTAAAACAGGGACGGGGGCATATACCCCAAATTTGAAACTTTGAACATAACCAGCAAAAACTTTTCACCACTACTATAACCCTGGAAAGCTCCAATGTTGCAAAGATGCCATTTTCCAGCAGTCACAGGGAAACTAGTATTTGGCAGAACTAGATTAAATGTTGTTCAGTAATTTGCAGCAAGATACAACTGCTTCTATTTGCAGAGTCTTTTGCATTTTTTAAGCGATGTAACTTGAAAATATCTCTGAAAAGTTTTGTCTACTGTGTGCTATTATTTGCAGCATTTAGGTTCAGCCTGTTTTTCTGGTAAAAAAGTGCAGAGTTGTGAATATTATTGAGTTTACAATATTGCAGGATAAAGCAGGTTATCTGGAAGTTTTGTTTATGGGTAAATAAATCACAAGTAGGATACCTGGTGACTTCTTGAGAGCCTGAACAAGACTGGCCAGCTACATCACCTGCATCATTTTTCATAAGCCATTTTTTGGTTCAGCTGAATTAGCTTTCCTGGTGGCACACATGGTTTCATTGGAGTACACAACTTCTAGGATCTCATTACTTTCATTAATTACATTCAGATTATCTGTAATGATTATTCAACTTGAAAAAACCTGCTGGCAACATGCCTTTAACCACTTCCTGCTTGTGTGCCATCAAAAGCACTGCCTTTACATGGAAGGGAAGGGTGGCAGATGTATTTATAGACAAACAGAAAAAACAAATCTCCCTCATGTTGCTGTGCTCCTTCTGCAGTAAGAATTGATTATGGAGTTAGCTCAGCCCATACTGGGGAACTTATCCCTGCAGATCCCTCTGAAAAACAGTAGGAGTGCTGGGGATGGAGACATGCATTCAGCTTGGGAAGGGAGGTCACCCAACAGCCTCACAAGGCACACTCACCACAGCCAGGCACCAGTTCAGGGAAGCCAAAATAGTCATGGAAACTGTTAGTCCAGCTTTAGGGGGAAAAAGGAGCAGTTCATCCCTTGCTCAGAGCTGAAACTCTGGAAATGGGGAAGGCTAGTGGAGAAGTTTCAGGTATTTCTTCATTTTGGTAGGAGTCAGTGCTATCTGAAAAAGAAGATGGGCAGAAGCATTCGTGTTTCTGCAAGTAGATGGTACTGAAGAATTTGTTGGTTTTCGTTATTTTTACTAACTTGAGTAGAGATGGTTAACCACCAGGCTATGTTCAGAATATGAGCAATGCACAAAAATGAGCCCCAGAAACATCATGGCTTTTAACAAGATATTACATGCAAGAAAAATGAAGTTAATGAATGGTCAGGATTTCAAAGGTAATTCCAAAATCAGACAAGGTGACAATTTGAGCCAAACCCCCATCCTACTGAAATATCTGAAATTAACTTTTAACAATATTTTTATTGATGGGCAAGGGAAGTGCCCCTGACTGAAGTTTTGAATGATAAACAGGACTTTGATACTGTGGCAAATAAGGACACACATAAAATGCATTTAAAACTAAACCTGAAGTAGAACGGCATTCAGAACTTGAAGTTCACCACAGACAGCACCCTGCAAACAACAAAAGTATGGCTGTCCAGGGTGGAAAAGCTGAAGGAGCTGTGTTGGAATATGGCCTTAGAAAGACTGCAAACTTCAGGAAAGTCAATGAACAGAAGAATGCTTCCTAACAGTCTGAGACACCCTTGGAATAAAAGATGACTGCGTTATTAACTGCAAATATATGGAATGCTCATTTATCCAGTGTTGAATGCTGATACACACATTAGTAGTGCTGGAAGTGCAAACAACAGATAGTAACAGGTAAACAGAAATAGGGTTTTCAAGGTGACTTTTCCCCCATGAGAGGAAAGCTAAATAACAAACAGAAAAGATAACACCTGAAGTGCTGCTAGGGAAAGCTGTTAGTGCTAGTATCTGTTGTATCTTTTTTCCTTCTCTGTAAGCTGTCATCCCTTCAGAATAGGCTTCAGGAGGCCTTCAGTGGAATGGTAGTCCATAGGCCTCTGCCCCTGCATGTTCTGTGGGTTCCATGGGTATCTGCCATATAAGCCTCAGCTGTTCTACATCTGTGAGCTGCTCCATGCAGCACAGGGCAATTCTTCTCCATCAGTTGTCTCCAAGAATAACTGACTAACTCTACTGGGATTTTTTTATTCTTTTTGTCTATACTGTAGAATGAAGCCACTTTATTCAAGAGATGTTTATTAGAACTAGCAAGGACTGGCAGACTGGCATTAGGCATGCTGACTTGTGTCAAGTGTGCTGGGAAGAAATGCTGAGGTTTGCTTTCTAAGTTGGGCATTCCCTGAATGTGCCAGAACTTTGCAAGAGGTGTGAATCAAGTATGAAACAGACATGAAAGCATAATTTAGTTTGAGAGCTCTTGAAACAAAGCAGGGGTCTCTTTTATTGAGAGATATTATATTTAATGTCCCTCTGTGAAGTCTCTGTTCTTATTTATCATTGCCTTTAGCTGCACATCATTCAGGTACCAGCAAGGAAAGATATATAATAGATCTGTGAGACTGCACAGTTGTGTCAAATATTCTTCTTTTGCCTCAAAGGATAAGGATTTATTTACCTGTAGCAAGGGTAATGGTTTTTGCTTTATAAAAGAGCTAGAATGTTAGAGGAATCTCTTATCCNCCACAGAAGACCCCAAGTGATTTTCAGACTGTGCCTGTCTTATCCATGTAACGCAATCTTATCCACATAACACAACCTTAGAAACCACCTATATGAAGCAACCTTATGTCTAATAATTAAAACACAGGTTTGAAGTAAGTAAAATTAATTCCATGCAGCTTTCTGTGATTTATGCATTTTTTTAAAGATCCTGTACCAAAAATCTTTTCTACTTAATATTTTAAGAGTAAAAATATTTCAGAGAGATTACATCTTCTTCAGGGTAAGAGCTTCATTTTCACTTTGCTTTAAATTAGAGAAGTTTTTGAGAGTTGATTCAGTGGATGAAGCATATTACAACCACTGGATGCTTTTGAAAGCCCTACTATAGAGAACATGTATTTATTGTAAGAGGAAGGATAAGTGTTCATCTGTAACAAGGTCTATTTGCTACTAGCATTATGCCCTAATTTCCAGTTTACTCATTCAAGAAGACATCATTATTTTTATATTGTGAAGGGTTTGGGGAAAAAAGATTCTACAAATTGCTAATTTAGAGATTTTAAAGCAACTGTTTCAATATTTGTATTCCTAATAATATATGAAATACTCTGCCTTTTGCCTTTGTAGAATCAAATGAGGCATACAAATCTTGACCTGAAACGCAAGCTAGATAAGGCACTTCAGATGGAATATTTTGAATTTTTAGATCTTACGGAACTAAAAGAAAAATGTCTAAAGAAACCTTCTTTGTAGTCGTTGCTTTTTAATAAAAAAAAAAGACTGAAGTAGTTTCTAATATTAAACCCCCTCCTTAACCTGTTGGAAAGCTTGGTAGCTTCAATTGTATTTTCTTGATGTATTGCATAACTTACTCCCCTCCCTAAAGCATGTGGTGAAGCTTCACAATTGGTGGAACTGTATCTGGCCTAAATATATTTAATACACAAAATGAAGCAAACTAAAAGCTTTTATAGGAAGAGGAGTGATAGACCAGACATCCACATTAAGCTTCACTTGGTGGTCTGTGGAGACAGTGTTCCAAGATGTCTTGTCTGCTGATCTTCATGAATTTATTTAAATTAAATCGATTCACTGTCCCATCACACAATCAAGTGGAAGAGCTACTTTAATCCCTTGCAGTACAGTAACATAGTTGATGATTGCAAATTTGTACTAATGCTCAGCATAGAAGTAGAGAGCTTGTAAACGTACAGATCTGACAAGACACGACACTTTCATACGAGAATTTGCATGTTTCCAGAGATATCAAAGTTTTCAAGTTTTCACAGTATGTTTTCAGTTTCTTGTGCCATAGAGGTAGGGTATTTTAATATTGGTACAATAAATAGACCATGAAACATGAAATTATATTATGGAAGAGTAGTTTCAGTTCCAAGTTTTAAACTTTGTAAATATGAGGTGTTAAAAACAGATCTTTTATGTAAGACATTTTTGTAATTCACTTACAAGTGGTCTTCAAAATATTTGTGTGCGTTTGGATGTATTTTGTTTTTTTCTAGGCAAAAAATGATTTGCAGTTCTTTTTCTCTTCTTAAGCTTTCAAAAAAGTCAGTAGCACCACAACTTTCCCTAAGCAGATATGCCTTCAAGTGTACCATCATACAAAGAAGAAGGGGAACAAATTAACTTCTGGAATATTACTTACCATTGATGCTTGTCCTCCAAAGTAAAATATCCTTTCCCAGGAGGAAAAATGGTGGAGTCATTCTGTGCAAATTTATATTTAGCTTTTTTAGAAATGCTAAAATAATTAACTCGTGTGCTTGATATGGTTAAAAGAGAAAAAAGAAAAAAGTGCTATGTTGTTTTTTTAGATCAATAGCTGTCAGATTGTTCAAGAAGACATAATTAATTCTTTTCTGTTGGTGAATGAGAAAGAATACATGCACAGTTTGCTTTAAAATTTTTTTTAATGTGATAGTTGGAAATTTGTATTTTTAAAACCGACACATTAAGAAAATGACTATGGGAGGAGAAAGGAGAGAGGAAATAATAATTGGTTTTGTTTTGTTTCTCTGAACCTCCGTACATCCCTCCCAACACACAACATGCTAACTAGCTTTAGAGACTCCTTACACTCATTTCAAAACATCTCAAGTCTCAAGCCCTCTGCCTCATGGTGGTGTTTTGGAAATCTCTATGAATTTAAGAGAAACCTCTTTGACTGTTAGGCATTTTTTGTATAATGTAGACATTTATGGCTTTCTTTTGCTGCACTCTTGCTTCATATCCCTATGTTTAGGGGAGAGGTACTGTGATACAAGTGTTCACAACCTGATGATGTAAAGTACCAAGAGACATATAAATTTGTGGTAATTGGAAAGTGACCCGTCAGTAGCTCTGGAGAAACCAGTTCTTCCAGGCAAGCTAACAAACAAGGCGCTACTGAGGATTCAGGCAGCTGAGGTAGATGCTCAACTGATGAGGTAGACAAAGGAGTCTGCAGCTTTCTACATGGGCATCCTTCCAGCAAGGGAAGAGCTAAATCAAGGACAAGGGAAGGAAAGAAAACCACCTTTCTTTCACTGGAAAGACAGTGAGTAAATTCTAGAAAGCTATTGTAATGGCAAAGGGATTTAACCTGGAAGTCTGATTTTTCTTTTTCTCCACAAATCTCTTTTTATTTCCTGTGCTGCCGCATGGCTTTGACAGATGAATTGTAGTGAGTCTTGCTGCAGCAGCATTAGACACACATCTGCCTGCTGTGTTGCTCTGCAGGTTATACTTTCACAGCAGAGCTGACAGATATCTTGGCCAGGGAAAGCCAGTGACCGCAGGAGCAGGAAGGAAAGGAGGCCATGGAAAGAAAGCTCAGCTTGAAGAGCACAGAGTCATCATTTTAAAAAACTCTATGATGCTTTTTTCTGCTGTCAGGCAATCTTAGAAGAGGAGAGCTTCAGCATCTAGACCAGTGGCTTCCACTGCCCAGAGATGTGTTAGGCACAGGGCACGCATAAATGTTGTTACTGAAATATTTAATTTGTTAACATACATCTATATGTATGTATGTGTGCAGTTCAAGGCACCCAGAAATTGAAAGCTGTTTGTCTGTTTTATATCTCAAAAAAAGCTTCCCACTAAAATTTTGAAGCTTTTCAGCCATGTAACTTAACACCTCTCTGACAACCACTCTGATTCCTTGCTCCAAAATGGTTTTGGCCCAAGATTTACTCAGGTAAATCCATGTCTTCTGACTTCGATATTTGTTTATTGTCTTCCCATTTTCCCACTATTGTCACCTGCTCTTTTTGTTTCATGCCTCTTTTTCCTGTTAACTTGCTGAATAGCAGAAAGGGGTAAAAGAGCCCTTGATAACCCTTCCCAATGATTGTCCTGTGCTTGTGGCCATGATTAGCAGCTCCCATCTCTCTCCACAGTGGTGAAGCCCCAGCCTGGTTTCAAAACCAGCAGTGAAAGGCATTGAGCCTGAGGAACAGAGAGCAAGAATTACAGAGATATTATGAAACCTTGAGGAATCATGGCCACAAGTGTTCACTACAACACCTCCACAAACTATACTGCTACTAAAGAAAAGAGCCATGCTCATTTTGTAACTGAGGAGCCCTCACATATGACACAGTGTGAAGGACATGAAGTCTGGTAGCAGCAGATGGAAAAAAGAGAGTTGCTCAAGATTCTGTAATTTAAAAACATACAACTTGGAAAACATTTAATTACAATTCGTAGCAAAGATTCGATTGGGGAGAGGAGATTTCATCCTAAAGCTACAGTCTAAAATGTTCACGGCAGCAGAACCATCCAGGGAATAATGAATCTATCTGCCTAAAGTAAAAATTAATGATCTGTATAGCCTTGATAAAAACAGCAATTAAATATAAACACATACTAAGAAATTTGCAGACAAACTTGGAAGAAGTCAAGAACTGGCCTGCTTGCTTTCAATTATATGAATGTTAGACCACATCCCAAAACTGAGTTGGCAACCTGGGTGATACTTAAGCAAAACTATGATTACAAGTTTGTTCTTTTCAAATTACTTGATGCATTACACTCTTACCATATGAAAGGACATTACTGCACTCATGGCGTAGCATCAGTCCTGGTACCAGTGAGCAAAATTATCTTTACTGATAGCCAGGAAACAATGGAAAGATCTTGTCAGCAGTAAAGATAACCAAGAGATTGAAAGGAATCCCTCCTATGTCATGCTGAATCATCCCTTGTACCTTATCAGGTGCTAATTATAACCATGCACAAACTGATAGGTAGAGACCTGCCGATTTGAGTCAAACACAGAGAAATGCTTGACACGACACAGATATCGATATAGGAATGCTAAGGAATAGAAGTGCTGCAACTCAGAGCCTATTATTGAGATGAGCAGATGGTTACCCACAGTGCAGGCAAGAAACCGAAACCTCGAGTTGCCATGGACTGCAGGTCACTTAAAGCAGCTACAGACTTGGGGTGAGAGTGGAGTACTGGAAATCAAAGGCAACTTTGGAGTACTAAGGACATACACTGTCCTTAATAAATACCAGACAAACTCTTGAGATCACTCAGTTAACAGCTAAGGATGAAGTCAGAAGTGATAAATGTGTTGTCTGGAGATAGCAGCAAGGTAAATGAGCAGAGAAATAGCAAGGTGGGAGCAAGAACCTTGCCAGTAGTACAGGGCACTAGAGAGACCTAAGACTTTAAACTAACTGCATTGTCAGCATGGTGGGAAAGAGCATATCCTTTGCACAGAGTAGCACTGGTCTCCTCTTCCTTCCTCAGACCAGCATTAGTGCTAACTAGAAGAGCAGAAATACCATGAGCTTGCTAGGAGTTTTACAGAAGTAGCATAGCTTGTGGAAGTGGAGATTTATTACCAATGGGTGTGTGCCCAGTCTGACCACTACCTGTGAAGGGTAAATATTCCTTTAGTTCTACAGTAATGAAGTTCATAGATACTGTACTGTGAGCGGAGCATGGCACTTGGACAACCCATACCCCTGCCTTTCTTATTGGAAGCAACTTGTTCCTAGATCAAGGCTATCTGCATGTAGTGCCTGGATTAGCCTTCTCCCACTATTCCAAGCTATCCAGAAAGACCCTAGGCCTATTTCTCCCTCATGCCACCTTCTACTCCATTCCCTCTCAGTTTTACCTTGACAACCAAATACCTTCTCTCTGCCACACTAATCTCCTGAAGTTGTTAATTATACTTTGGTTTTTTGCTTGGTTGCTTGCTTGTTTTTTTTACTTCTGAGTGTGGATGAGGAAAGGAGTCATGGAACACACAGAGATCCTGTCAGAGGACACCTCAGAAGTCATTCAACAAAACTAAAATCAGCACAATGACCAAATATCCAGTTATTTCAAACAGCTTATATTAAGGAAGCCTTTTTGAGGCTACTTCTGGCCAAATCTGTGACTTCTATTTCTAGTAGGATTTGAAAAAATTACATGCCTTCAAAGTAGAGGATGCAAGTCTTCACAGTGAAAATGTAGATTCTATCACTTTAAAGACTAGAACCATGTCCAAAGTGGTTTCACAAATGCTGTTCTCACACTAAAACAATTTTCCTAATGCTTGCCTTTGTTTTTCTGCCTGAAGTAGCACATGCACCATAAACAAAAGTTGCATGCATTCATTTGATTAAAAGCTGCCATTTCTGCAAATGAAAATTTGCCAGAATGTTCTTAATGTGCAGAAAAAGTAGTTCACCAACATTAAAGCTTGTTTGATACTTGACTATCACTTGCAAATCTTTTTACCCTACATTAGCTATAAAATTTTTTGCTGGCCCTATGACCTTTTCTTAAATTTCTGGTGAAATTTGTACATAATCTGTGCAGTTCACATAACCCCCAAGTGACATCTGGCTTTTTTACACAAAGAAATGGCTTTGAGCACAGGGAAAATTATGTAGAAATTATGGTGCTAATGCATGCAGTAAAGCTCTCTGTGTTCTCAAGAGTCTTCTTAGTGTCCTCTTTATGGGAAATGTCATAGACTTTAACAAACACTTCTTTCCAGCAGTATGTCAAGACCAGCATTTCCCTCCTGTGAGGAAAGTATCTTTTCAGTTTCTTATGTCTAAGTCACCTGCAGCCATGCTAGCCAAGTAAGTAGATAGATGTAGTGTAAAATGGGATTCTCAGGTGTTTTTCAAACACATACAAATAAAACCGATATGCTTTAAAAAAGATAAAAGGTTTCCTGATGAATTTTACATTTTACTTTTTTTATAAAATGCTCCTGAAGACTGTAGAGTGCTCTTAATCATAATTTTAATACAGCTCCTTAAAAACCACATGCAGGCATCTCAATGTTTTCAATAATGAATTACTGTCAGGGTTAATGTTTTGTTACTGAGCAGCAATGTCTCATTCAGAAGTTCAAATGCATATCTACTTTATGCAGAGATCCAAGCAGAGCTTGTTCAGGATAGTAAGTTCACCATAAAATAATAATAAGGAATCTCAGAAATCTTTCATGAGCACAGACGCTATCTGGAAAAGTCATAAAAAGAATATTACTGTACACAAGGAAAGGGTTTTGTAATATTCAGCCAAATTGCACAGTTTCAGTTTAAATGAATATTCACGTAGTAGTGTGCTGTCCTGATAAAATGATAATTTCTGAACACTTTCTGCTAAGTGTCCACACAATTTCTTTTTCTTCCTATTTGATCAATGGACCGTGTCCATTTTATGACCTTCTCAGGGCTTGCTCTGAAAGACTTCAGGAAGAGTCAAACATCTCTAGAACAGAAGACCTGACAGAAGAAAGTTTTCTGTTTGGTAGAGTTGTATATGTCTTGAAAACTCTTTGCTGAGTTGCAGTAACTAATAGAAGAGCAAGATGTTTTTCTGTATACAGTGAAGTCTTTAGCTCCCCAAAAGAAATTCAGTAGGTGAAATATTTTCTTGTCTGAGCCAAAAAGTAATCAAAATATACAATTTCAGAAGTTACTACCAAAAGATGATCTGCCATTTATACAAGAATTACAGAATGGAGACCATGAGATGTCTTGGGCATTTCAAGCTACATAAGGAGAAATAAATTCTCTCCATGGTTCTGCCATAGTGCTAATCACTATGGGAGCATCAAAGTTAAGAGTAATGGTTCCTACAGCTTGATGTAGGCAGTCAGGCTTTTAAAATTAAAAATTATAATATATGCATGCCATTTATTGGCTAAACTCAGCATGTAGAACACAGAATCTGTGCACTGCCACATATGGCACATCAATACAGGGTATATATGCAATATAAAGGTCTAGTTACAAACACATGGGATAACTTCTTTTTTGATTCAGACTTACTCTTCACAAGTTTTTAGAACTTAGACACGGTGCAAAATGCAGTTTTTGAAGAATCCAGAAAGCAAATCTATTAAAATATGGAGTTAAAATTCACATTCTGACATGGCTTCTCTCAACCGTAAGAGTTTTCAGAAATTGCCTTTTGCACTGATTTTTTCAAAACACAAATTCTTAAATATGCATAGATTTCAAACCTTCCATACTGCTGCAATTAATTGAAATTTCCATGTAGGCTATATTTAAATCAATTAAGCTGAAATTAAGTTTCCATTATTGCCAATATCTTCTAGTTGTTCTGTAATAAACTACAGATACATTTAAATAAGTAAATGGAGCCCAAGGTAACTCAATTACTTTCTTCTTCTGGTAGACTTGTCCTTCTCTATTACTTTACATGAATTTATTTGTGAAATACTGAATGGTTTTCAGGACTGAGTGGCAAAAAGAGAGAATGTACCCAAGTCAAGGTTTATTTTTGGCACAGTGACTAGTATGAATGCCATTGCTCTCTGAAGACTGTATAAGTGGTCTGCAGCAGTTCAAAATGTACCCATGGCTCTCCTGTCTTGATTTCACTACTCACCTAGGACTGTGAGGAGTGTATGAAACCGTTATAGCTCAGAGACATCTGATAAAATCTCTTGGTCTGTCCTCATTTAGCTTTTCTTACTCTTAAGACACTCCTCTAGATGAATGAAGACAGCAGAAATAAAGGATCAGAGTTGTATTAGGGCTGTCTTTGCATTGGAACAGCAGCATGTATGCCTGTGAGATTGTTTAACTGGCAGGTGTATCCAAGCTGTGTTGCACTGTTCTGGTACACTAGTAAGTCTGTTCTTAAAGAAACTATAGCTTTAAAACGCACACCATATCACAGATCATCAGAAGTAACATATTATGGCATTCTCTGAGGGTTTTTGCTTAGTGTTTGGAGCTAAAATATATCATATATTTACCAAAGCACTTAACTCCCTCTGAAAAAAATTAGTATTTTAGGGATATATCTGTCACTCTCCCATGGACAGTTTTAGGAAACTAAAACCCAAGCAACCAATCAAAAACCCATAAAGATCACTCCATTTATGCCAAAACAACTCACTAAAAAATTCGAGGAAGTGTTGATGTAATTTTGTTCTTACAAGTGTTGAGGTTTTCCATACATGTGGAAAATCTAAAATGATAGTTGGATATCTTGAATCCCCAGTATACAAAGCCTTCCTCAGTGTTTGTTTATTTCTTACAATGAAGCTTGAATGGGGTCTTAAGTGGATAATGTTTATGCTTAGGCCTTGAATGCTCTCAGCATCCCTAAACTAAAAACAAAAACAAAAACAAAAACAAAAAAAACCCAGCTTGTTAGGAATCTATGTACTGAGTAAAGTCCAGTTAAGACAGTGAAAATATGAAGTATGATTAAGAGATCAGGAGAGTTGCATCTGGGGCTGATATAAGCTGGTAAAAGGTTTGAATTTATGTAAGATACATAGTTAAGGTTTTAGTTAAAGGAAGTTAAAAGAAGCAAAGCAATGCAGAAGTGCTGATGTGATAGATCACCACAAAACATGTATTTCAAGGGATAAATTTCTTGCCTTAAGAGTAAATTACCCTCAATGTCCTTAAGTCATTGACTCCTCCTTTCTGATGCAAGGTGATCTTTCTTGTCTACTGCAGAAGTTTGAAAAAAGACAGATTGCTCTCGCTGATTCTGCTCAATTCTGTCCTGAAAGCTAAGCCATTATGTGTCCTACCTGCAAAAAAAGACAAAATACCACTTCCCCCCTGTATAAAATAATGGTGTGTGTTTATCTGCACTTTTATATGTTATCTCTCTTTCAAAATTGCCTTTAGGGAATGGCTCCAGAAGATACGATAAAAAATTTTCAATCCCTAACGGAGTTTCAAGATGTTTCCATGACTTCCTAGCACATGAACTTCTCTGGGAAATGCCTTGTCAATCCCGAGAAGGAGACAGAAATGCTTACAGAAAGGTCATATGCAAGAGGAAGTTCCAAAATGAGCAGAGGGGGCTGGATGGGACAATGCCAGAAGTTCAGATAATTTGTGAGGCTGTAATGGCAGGCTTTTGAGGTCAGGAGAAAAACAAAACAACCAACAAAACTTGTTCTTGCTTCATCCAGAGGACAGGCATCAACAGAGACACTGAAATGACTGAAATGATGCAACCTGTGTTCTGTGCCATGTCCTGCACATTGGAAATTTCTGAGAAAACACTCTAAAATCTTACAAGCCCTGCAGCAGGTAAAGAGTCAGGGAGGTGCAACTGTTCAGAAATCACCTTCTTTTCATCTTCTAGAAGCACTCTGTGCAGTTTGAAATCACTAGTTGGTATTTGATAGAGCTGCCCAGTTGTAGTAAACCAAGCAATTCTTCCATCACTTATTCCTTTTGAGCTCTCTCCCCAAGATACTGCCCTGTGCACAAGGGGATTTCTGTAATAATTACACCTGAGTACCCAGTGGAATAAATGGTAATTACACTATCTAAACATAGAAATAGATCCTTGCGCCTTCAGTTCCAAAATTGACATGGATATTTTTGGGTTTCATATTCCTCTAGCACTGGAAGACTGAAGATACACACAGGGTTGCACAGACTTATATTATGTATATTATATATTATCTACAGCTTATATAACCTGTCTCCTAACTTGTATAGTTGCTGTACCCTTGGGTTACTTTCCTTATCTGCTGAGTAGGGACAGTAGATATTCTGTGATATGAAATCCTTTCTGATTATGGGATTGCTCAGAAGGTCATCATACCTACCCACTCAGTGGGGCAAACTAGAATTCTATTCCTGTTTCCTATCAGCACCAATGGAATCTATAACACTGTTAGTAAACCACACCACCAAATGGAGGCAAAGAACCAGATGCAGAACTGGCAGAAGCAGCTTACACCTGCATTAAGATGATCTGAGAGATCATCTAGAGCACAAAGGAGAAAAATTATTTGATTGGACAAAGGCTTTCCTTCACCACCCGGTACTTTTGCCAGTCTAGAGGGTCTCTGGAAGAATGAAAATGCTGAAAAAGCTAAAAGGCAAACTGAGGTCTTGAAGACAGTATGTGTAATTTGTACCACTATCCTAGAAGGTCTACTCAGTATCAACTCACAATATTCTTCTCCTTAGTTATCTACTTTCACCCTTAATTACAGAAAACAAATTTATCTCATCAGACTGACCAGCTAAATTAAAGATCCTAAATTTCTTTTTTCTTCCTTGGACCAAGGCACCAAATATAAACCCTCTGTCTACAGTTCAGTCTCTAAATATAGCCAAGAATTAAGATATTCCTGCTTCTGCATCCTAAATAATCTAATGGAATCAATTATGGGTTTGCGTAGATGACATCTGGTATTTGCAAATAGAACATTAAACATGAAATGCAACCAAAATAAGCATGAAACTAAAGTTTCCACCCATCTTACTTCATCCTCAGTAAACATATTATTGTTTTGCATCACAGGGTGTTTTTTTCATTGTTTCTTGTAAACTTCAGCTTAGAAGCTCTCCAAGAGAATGTAACTCAAGCGGAAGAAAAAAGGCTGATAACTTTGGCTTCAGCTAGTGGTTAAGCCAGCTGAGTGAGTGTTGTTCATGTATTCACTGAGAACACTGTCCCATTGCTTGGATTTTCAGCCTTGCACTTTTACGGATCAGTGTGCCAATCGCACTAAGCTAACAAACAGTTCTCATTGTCAGATAAAACAGCAAGGTTCTGAGTGAACACCACCTTCAGCTGGGGAAAGGATAGAATCTGAAATGGATTAAATACAGCTGTGTCCCACTGTCCCAGTAAGATCTTTGTCCATTAGATTTGGAAGCTAAAGACAGTCCTGCAACAGAGTATTCATGTTATCAATCCATTTCAGAATATACCCCCTTGCAGCACTTTCCTAGCATTACAATTAATGTTTTATCCTTAAGTAGCCCAAAATATTATATTAGGGCTGGAATGCAAACTATCCCTGAATTTAAGCACACAGAATTTGGGGACAGGGGTTTTTTTTCTTTCGTTTTTGTTTTGGGGTGGGGTTTTTTTGTTTTAAATACAGCCTAAGTAGATAAATATAACTGTAGCTGCAACCAAGAACTGTCCTCTTCCTCCTCCAAATAATGCACAGTCAGAAAGGTCATGTCCCTCCCCATGCTCCAGAGCAGACTCATAGCATAGCAAAGCAAGCAGTCCCAATCTAAAGGTGGACTAGCCTGTGGGCTCTGAGTGGCCTTGGAGAAAACCATTCATCCTGAAAAGCCCTGCAATGAAGTGTCGTTTTTCCTTACAACTCCTGTTACTCCCATGTGCTGCCAGACTTGCAAACCTCCAGAACATTTGGATAGCTCTGTCCTTACTGAAAGGTGAACTCAACTGGGCCACTGACATAAAGGACAACAAGAAAAGTTTCTACAAATACATCAATAATAAAAAGAGAACCAGGGAGAATCTCCATCCCTTGCTGGATGAGGGGGGAAACATTGTAACCAAGGATGAGGAAAAGGCTGAGTTACTTAATGTTGTCTTTGCCTCTGTCTTTAGTGGGCAGACCAACTGCTCCCAGGGCGTTCAGGCTGCTGAGTTTGAAGACAAGGACGGAGAACAGTGCAACCCCCACATTATCCAGGAAGAGGTGGTTTACAACCTGCTTCTGCACCTGGACACTCATAAGTCTATGGGGCCAGATGGCATTCACCGAAGAGTACTTCAGGAGCTGGCAAAGTTGCTCACCAAGCCTCTCTCCATCATTTTTCAACAGTCCTTGTCAACAGGAGAGGTACCAGATGACTGGAGGGTGGCTAATGTGACAC
>VWZO01003001.1:188107-295637 GCA_013396975.1 Bucco capensis | reverse complement strand
GTGTTTCCAGGATTGCTAGTAGTAGTATTATTTGTTTAATAAGATTTCTGAAATAGCTGAGGAGGCTGCAGGACTTGAGGAGAGGGTCTGATGCTGAGCCTGGCTACCTTGTTTCACTTTGATTTACAGCCAAAGCCTTTCCATTTCCAGGGTGAGGGATGTGGAATAAAGAGAAGGATGTGTGTGCTGAGATGAAAAGAGAAGTTTTATTAATACTTTCAGGGTTTATTTTTTAAGGGTTTGGGTGTCTTGATTTTTTTTCGTGTGGGGGAATGAGAATAAACTTTTTAAATTTCTGAAGTAATCTGTGAAAAATAATCTAGAGCATATGTCCTAGATTGCATATTTTACTCTCTAAGAACTGCTTAAGCAGTTAAAAATGCACCAGGAGTATGATTAAACATGTATGCAGTTTAAACATGAACTTGATAGTTTTGTTCATAACTCAAGGTATCTTGCTCTTTAAAATACTCTAATAATTTGCTTTTAGAGACAAGTTGCTATGCAGGGTGAGTGTTGAGCCTGTCCTCTAAACTCCCATCTCATTTCTGATAACTTTGCTATGTTTTGGTTCAGAATTGCACCAAGGAAACAAGGCCACCAGAATCTGGACTGGTGCTGGTAGGTGCCTTGGGTGCTCCCCAGGGGTGACAGATCTGGTGTAGAAACCTTAAGGGAGACATTGATGTGCTGTGCTGGCCTGGTCGTAGTGTCAGTCCAAGAAACTGAGCAGGGTCTTGGATGAGTAACTATATGAAGTCTTCACTTAATTCTGGGGGTTGTGTGACTGTACAGGCCTGT
Source organism: Bucco capensis (assembly GCA_013396975.1). Classification (NCBI taxonomy): domain Eukaryota; kingdom Metazoa; phylum Chordata; class Aves; order Piciformes; family Bucconidae; genus Bucco; species Bucco capensis. The sequence continues at coordinate 294,836 of VWZO01003001.1, read as the reverse complement.
ACTGCTCCTTGATTCATTGCTCTGCACCCAGACCTGTTAGTTAAAATGTCCCAGCCCTCTTCCCTTTCTTAAACCTCAAAGCCAGGCCATTGCCATTTGTGTCTTTGTATGATTGCTGTAAGCTTTATTAAGAGAGCTGATCATTAGGAGAACTCAACTGCATTGTCCCAGCTGGGAAATCACATCTGGAGGTGCTAGTTCTTGCTGGATCAATTTGGAAAGTTGGTTGATTATGTTCCAAGATTCTTCAGCCCTTCTAAAACCTGGGGCTTTGATGGCATTTTTTTATATCTTAATAGTTGAGAACAAATACTAATGCAAGGAAGTGGAGAGATCCGTCCTGTGGGAGCTCTTAAAAGACTTGGTCTGATCCTAAATCATAACGCTGTGACCTATCTAGACCTGTGGAGTGTTGGTTTTCTTGTTCATAACTGTTCCAGTGGTAAAACATTTCACATGTATGAAAATACAGTTGGATCCAAAGCTGTTTTAACATGTGTACTTACTATATTTTTCTATATGGGACATGACAAATCACTATTATGTAGCTTTTTCTACTGCGATAGTCTCTGGTATGTAACAAGTGAAAGGTTTCAGCTCTACAGGTGCAGATCCACAGCACAACTTTGATGCTTGGGTAGGAGCTGTGCTTTTGTCCCTCAAATTTCCTGCTGACTTTCATTCCTCTTTTCCCTAGTCTTAAACTGAGAAGGCAAAAAGTCTACCAGGTTTCCCAGCACGAGAGCAGAGAGGATTGACTGCATTGGTAGTTGCAGTCAGTGCTGGGAGCTTGGTGGATGCTGGGATGTGTCCTGGTGGGTGCTGGCCGTGGGGAGGGCAGCATCCTGCTCCAGCACACCAGCCTTGCTGGAGGGAGGAAGAAATTCGATTGCTAACTGTGATGCTTAACTTCAGTGTGTGTAAAGAGACTGAGAAGAATGCTCCTGGGTGGGACTGGGGAGATTTGTCCTGAAGCAGTGGTAAAGAGAAAAGCTGCGTTTGCACAAGGTGCCACAATTCTGTGTAACTGACTAGTGTCTTGCTTTTTAAAAGCTCCTACTTTGGATGAAGCTTATCTACAAAAACTTTTTTGCCAGTGTATCTTATTGCACCCTCCAGGCCTCAGTTTTACCACCGGAGGAAAGTAAACAGGGGCACTTGCATTGGTACTGACATGCCAGTTTATCACACCCTCAACCACATAGTTATGTTGGCAAGAAAGCTGCTGGAGTGTCACTGATGCCCAGATGAACCTGTGAGGTATAAACTTTTCTATTTGCTTGTGGGAAATTGATCTGTTTATTCAGTAGTGGAGTTTCTTGTGGTCGCTGGCAGTGGTCACTAGGAGCTACGTTGCTTTTTGCAGGAGAGGTTAAGGGAGTTTGTAGATATGAATTGCAGGAGATGGTGGCAGTGAACACGGGGAGAGGATTAGTCCTACTTGGGGATGATGGTTGGGCTTGAAAAAGCCCCACCACCTTCCCTTTCCCTCTGATGCTGCTTGCTTAATGGGGGACCTAGGATCTGTCGTGCAGGACACCTCCTCTCTGGCAGGAGCATATGTTTGTGATGGTTTATGTGACTCCTATAAACCATCACTGCTACAGGAAAACAACTCTCCTGGAGTTCATATATGTAGGCTTCTGGGCAGATAGGCTTTAGTCAGACATCTTAGATCTGTGGTGTTGGCTTGCAGTCTTCACTTAATACAGCTTTTAAGGGTGTTATCGCTATCAGTGTGATTTTTGCTGTCTTAAACTAGCTTCTTCCTCATCCCCACTGAAGTCTTGTAGTCACATCATCCTGTCCTTTCGTCCTTCTTCCTCTAAGTTCTTCCTTTGACAAGGATTTCTGTTAATTGCTGAAGAGATGTAAGGGTTTAGTGCTAAAGAACTGTTCACTTGGTTGTGATTATCTAGTGCAAGACAGTGTGTGTGTTTGTAGCAGGCTGTCAGCATGCCAGGTAGTTTAATGCCAGTCCCTGTATTTCAGGGTTAATGTAGAGTTAATGATAGGGCCTGTTTCAGAGACCTCTGGTAAAATGGCTTTGGTGGGTCTCAGGCTAGTGCATCAGTATGTGTAGTGCTGCTCTACACTACTGCTGGTAATTGTCAGTTTGACTGATTTTCTTAGGAGGAAGGTCAAAACTACATGCCTAGGAGGCTAGGAGAGGGACACGTCACTGGAGCAGTAGAGGACAGTGCTGCTTGCAGAGAGCCTTGTCCTTCAGAACTTCCACCCTGTTTGAATGGAAATAGGCACCTCTGTGTCTGCCCCACTCTTATCCTATGGAAAGAGGCAAGGAAATATTCCACCAGAATTCTTTCTTGTGGCACTTCATGGGCTTCTCCAGTGCCCAGTATCAGCCCATGGCCCAGTGTGTTCAGGGTGGTGCTTTAGCTGACAACAGTTATGAATTGTGGGTTAATGTGTGTGGCTCTTCTTTCCCCCTAGTGTTTCTTTATCAGATGTTACAAAGAAACAAATAGTGATAAAATTTGTCTATTCTAATTCTGTTAAAACAGTGGTAGCGGGATGCAGTGCCATATAAAGGTCTACATGCAGGACTGGCACTTGGGAAGTCCTGGGTCATCATCTTTCTTTCAGTGCTCATACGGCTGTGTGGACTTGGTCAAACTACAGATCAGACTAACTGGGATCTATCCACGTGTTATGGAAGGAAATCACCCCTGTCTTGTAAATGGAAGGGATATTTATGTGGCACAGCACCTCAAAGCAGTGAACACTGGACATATCAGATGTCTTGTCCTGGAGATTTACATAGTGGATACAGAAGCTGTTCAGATGGTATTTGGATAGGAAGTGAAGTGCTTCAGGATCTTACTAAGCTGGCCGAGTGGTAAGCCCTTCAGAAGGGCACTGTGCCTGTCCCTGGATTTTTCTTGGAGACATTGAGTCTGAAATAGGGGTATGATACCAGTGGCAGCAGTTTAAGCAGGTCATTAAAGCTGACTGGTAGAATAAGACCCATGCCCGGGTAAAGGCCACTTGAAGAAGAGCTTGTTTCTAGGCTGCAGGCTTTGTCAGCCTGGTTTTTAGGACCAATATCTCCTCCTCCCTGGACTCTGTAACAGGGTCAACTCCAACAGAGCCTGGTTGGTGTTGGGATAGCCGTTGAGGAACATCAGCACCTACTTAATGATGCATTTAACAGCTGATAGCCCTTGGTGTTGTCTCCAAAGCTTGATGCTCTTAGTATTTTTGTTTACTTGAGGTCTCCTGAGTTATTCTTTGTAACTGTGAAGGTTAGAAATCTGCTGCTATACACACCAAAGTTGTGTTTCTGTTCTAGTAAGAGTAGTGCTCAGGGCAGATGCCCTTAGTGCCTCTGCTGCTTGTGACCCTGGTGATAGTGGGTGGCTTTTTGGTGACTGCTGAGCAGGGAAATGACATATGGTGGGACTGTGTATAAAGTACTTGTAAGGAAGCAGTGAAAATGTTTGTCCATAGCCAAGATAAAATGTTGTTCTGAGTAGTAACTCTCCCAGGTAATGTTTCCTAGGGGTTTGTTTAGTTTTGGAAGTGTCATACGTGGGCTTGTTCCCAGACCTACACAGCCCTGTTGAGACACTTGAGTTACTGGTGACCACCCCACCCAGTCCCTTAATGGATTGAATTTGGTGGGGTTCAGCACTTCCAAGAAGCAGCTTGTCCCCTTTCCTGCCTGAAGAGCAGGCATGTTTCTCCACTGTGGTATGGGAGGGTGATCCCAAATTCATGATTTGTAAATGGCTTTGTAGTTCATAGTGTATTACACTTGATGGCCCAGGTTTACTCCCAGTACCCAGGTGCTGTAGAGGCCATGTGGTGTCTGCTTCAGGGGCAGGAGCAAGGGCACCAGCTTCCTAGGTTTCGGTGTAATGGAGGTAGATTTAGTATATTAATCTTAATGTATTTCTGCTTGTACAGCCTTTGTTGGAGCTTAGGAGAGTGGTTGTCTTCACTTCAGCATCCTCCTACCCCTCTTTTCAAGACTTCTGCTGTGGCCAGAGGGGCATGGGCACAGATTCTGTGGAGGTGCTGGAGAACACGGAGGATTGCTTGTGGTGGTATTTCAGGCAAGCTCTGTCTCGACTCCCTGGGGTTTGTTGTAAGAGTTAAGAAAAAATCTCTTTAAATTTTGTATAATCTTTCCTTTCTTGACAGTTCTCAGAGGTGGTTGCTGGGGACTACAGTCAGCAGGAACAGACTTGAGGGTCTCAGATCTTTGGGAAAGGAAATGATAGGATCTGCTGCGCAGGTTGGGGACTGGATTGGTCCAGAGCCTCATTTAGGGCTTAATACGTCACCCAGTCCTGAGCTTTAGGCTGTGGAGCTGCTGTTTGCTGGCCACTGCTAAACCCAGGTTAAGGAATCCTGCCATCCCCTACTACTTGCTCATTGTTTGTGACACAGCTCCACAGAGTTGTGCTAGGAGGATGGCAAATCGCAGTACAGAAGTGGGAACAGGAGCTGGGAAGAAAGTGCAGTCTGAGCTGCAACTTCTGCAGCATCTCTTCACTAACATCGACCTGGAATTTATCTGGCTGTCTGCCACGTGCTAAATAAACCCAAAGTCATGTTGGAGGCTCCTTCTACCCCCTTGAATCCCAGCCCCTTTGTGGGATAGCAACCCACAGGCCAGATTTTCTTCTGTGAAGGTTTTAAAGCGCCCACTTTGGAGCCCCTTGAAACTAGATACTAGTGGGAAATCCTGCAAGGCCTCTCTCGCCTTGCTGGCTGCGACATCCTGGAGTGAAAACATGGCTTGGATTGAGAATTGGTTGGTTGGTAAATTAGTACAAACCCAGATAGTAGAGTTACTTGAATTTCCTAATGAGTGGTGAGGAGGTCTGGGTAGGTAAGAAATGCTACATAACAGTGAGATCAGAGATCTGCACCTCTGCCATCTGCTTTGTGGTGGTGATTTGTAAGGAAATCTGAGTTGTGTGGTGTGGTCTGGCTTCAGGCTTGTTCTTGTACCTTCACCTTCCTGCCCTTTTTTTTCTAGAATTCTCAAATTCTATTCAAGCCAAACCTTTTTACCACTTGCATCTTTGCAATGTCCTAATGCTTAAGATGCTGTCCTCAGAATTAGGACTTGGCTCGCATTACTGTGGCAGAGTCAGTTGTCTTTCGGCTGGAAAAGTACCGAGTTTGATTTTTCCTTGAAAGAGATGATGATGTCCTAACTGTTGTTTCCCTTTTTAAAAAGACCTTAATCATGTTCAGAGCCAGTGGGAAGGAGTCAAATGCTCACACAGAATCTTCTGTGTGCTGTTAGCAGAAGGGAACTGCCCAGGTGGTTATGTATGTATTTTGGTTTAACTTGTTCCCACTGATGTCTAGTCTTTGGTTTGTGTCTCTCCCTTCCCATGCTCGTGGAAGGAGACTGATAGAGAGAACTGAGGAGTGATTCACACCAAGGAAGGAAATTGCCTCTTATCTAGCTTGTCTGTAAGCCAGTCCTGGCAGAGCTGACTTTATCCTTGAGAGGCTGAAAAGTTGGTCTAAAAAGTAAATGTTTTTTCTTTAGAGTGTCTGAATTGATGTGAAATCCAGGTGTCTGTTGTGGTTGTGGATGGGAAGGAAGCTCCTCTTGCCTGTGTTCTCAGACACAGTGCGATTCCATCTGCAAGCAGAACAAAAACTGCTGTAGGAGCATAATTAAAAACTTGGAGTCTGTGTAATGTTACAGACTAAGCAGTCCCACCTCTGTTACTAGAGTAGGTCTGTGGGAGAGACAGTGAAGAAGTCTAGCTCCTGGCTTCTCTGCTTCTCCCAGTGCCCTGGTTCCTGAAATGGACACCCTCTTAAAATATCAGCACTCTTCTGCATCTTGGAGAAAGTCATTGGAGCTTTGCTAAGTCAGCTGGGAGGAAGATCGAGTACTGGGTAATGTGGCTTTTCTTCAGGGTTGTGTGGCAGGGCACTTGGTGCAACTTTTATAGTAACAAATAGAACATTTCCAAACGCTTCCTTGTAAAAACTGCCATGGAAATTCTTCCTGGCTTTGTAGAGCCAACCTGCCCCTACCTAGGTGATTGCTCACAACTCAGCAGGAACAGAAAGTGAAACTGGCTGCTCTGATGGGCATGTGCTGAGATGTGCAGAAAGTGGAAAAATGGTATAAATGCTAAACCAGATGAACTTTGCTGTCCTATTATTATCTTTATGGAGAAAGCTGTCAGTGGCAAGAATAAGCCAAGCCAGTTCTTGCATAATTAGCCCTGTACAATTACATTGTATTTAGGGATGTTTGGCTTGAGCTCTAAGTTCTTGTGTATAACAGGGAATTTCTGATGAGAACATGAAATGTAGATCTCCAGAGTGAATGTGTTGCAGTTAACCTAATCATTTAAAACCTTTTCATGCTCCTTTAGCTTCTATCTTAAAGGTCATTGAAATCTAGACCTGGGATGCCCTTTTTAGCCTTTGCACAGCATCAGTTAGTGTTCTATTTTTGAGCACTTGCCAATATTGGATATGAGAGGAACTACTTTGGAAAGGCTTTGTAGTGTTTGTGGTTTGTTTCCTACTCTATCACTTGCCAGTAGTTCGTACACTCCTTTTTTTTTTAGGGATATTGCTGTGGTTTGAGCTATTGCTGCTGAGTTTCTCTGCTGTACCTAACCTCAAAATTACTTTTGTTGCCTCTTTGGATTCTTCCACTTTCAGTGGAATAAAGTAAGACCTGACTTAACCTGAGCACAATCCTAAGAGCTCCCTAACCCAGTGCTCAGCAGTGGTATAGATCATCATCTGACCTAAGGCAAGCACATCACTTGGGCTTTGCTCCTGCATTGAACTGTGTGTGAATTGAAATGGCCTCAAGTTGCACCAGGGGAGGCTTAGATTGGATGTTAAGAAAAATTTCTTCACTTAAAGAGTTGTTAGGCATTGGCACAAGTTGTCCAGGGAGGTGGTGGAGTTGCCATCCCTGGCAGTGTTTAAAACACATATGGAGGTGCTACTTAGGGGCATGGTTTAGTGGTGTGGGGGTGATATGCTGACGGTTGGACTTGATGATTGTAGAGGTCTCTTCCAACCTTAATGATTCTGTGATTGTGTGTGTGCATTGACTCTCCCTGCCCTCCTGTCGAAGCGGGCTTGCTGTAGGGTTGGGATCTCTCTGCCTTGGTTTTTGTCTTTTTATAACACACCTGTTCTTGAAAAGGCAAGGGAACTCCTTTATCTGTAAGAGCGATTGTCTGCCTCTGCTGACTATTACCCTTCTGTGTCTAATTCTGATGCATTTGCGAGTTTTCCATCCAAGACACAACTCCAGCCCAAGGAAGTCGTGGAGTTCAGGTGATCCATGAACTGTGCTGTTAACCTTTTCTATGTGACTCTTCCAGAACAGGGCAGTGGGACGGCCCAAAGGGAAACTGGGCACTGCTTCTGCAGTGAAGCTCGCAGCTAACCGGACGAGCGCCGGAGCCCGCCGGAGGAGGACGCGATGCCGCAAGTGCGAGGCCTGCCTGCGGACCGAGTGCGGCGAGTGTCACTTCTGCAAGGACATGAAGAAATTTGGGGGACCTGGCAGGATGAAACAGTCCTGCATTATGAGGCAGTGCATTGCAGTAAGTGTACTTGTTGCTACAGCTCCTTTGGAGGTTTCTTTCCTGTGTCTGTGTCTCCTAGTGACAAGGTATGGAACTGAGAACTCTGCTCTGAGTGGTCTCTAAAGTGCATCAGATAAAATGGTGTAATCCCTGCTGTCTCTAGGTCAGATCTCTGCTTCCCATTGCTTTTCAACCTCCCCAAATCTTAAACCAGAATGCTACTAAAACTTAATAGCACAGCTTTCATTCTCAGTAATATGGGAGTAGAGATTATCAGTACACTGGAAATTTGCACTCAAATCATACTGAAATTCTAGGTTTTGGGGAAGAGTAGGAAGTCCTGATTCAAAGGAAGAAGAGACCTGTTCAGTTTGGATTTCTGAATTTCCTGAGAAAAGCTGCCTTGCAACCATCTTAACTACTTAACCAAATTACAATATGGAGAAATCGTTAAATGGCATCCTCCAAGATATTGCTGGTGGTGTTCCCAGCCCCAGACTACTTGAGATTTGAATTTCAGTTTGTTTACTGTTACTTAGGCATAGAGTAGAGCCAAAGAGCCATCAAGCCAGGGTCTTATCTTCCTCAACGACTGGAAAAGGCTGCCAGGGGATGAGCATCAGAACAGGACAAGCAGGCAGCTAGAGACAGTTTCCTGGACTCCTGTGATACATTGCTTTGAAGCTTCTTGAGTCATAAGTGGTAGCTTTGTATTTAACAAATATTGATAGATTAGTCTTCTATTAAGTTGCCAAGCAGCTTTTGAATCTGTCGCTTTCATACTGACTGTTGTGGAGCTTTTCCTCAGGTCTCGTGTCCCCCATTCAAGGGTAAAAATTAGCTTTAGCTTTTGTCGTAATTCTCTGGAAGATCTTGATTGTGATGTTGTTTAGGGTTTGGTTTTCTGTTGGGTTTTTTTTGTTGTTTGTTTGTTTTTTTTCAATGAAAGGAATGTTGTTTATTCATAACTGAAATATTGCCCTATCTATACTAATTTCTCTCCTAACTCTTGGTTCAGATCCTTTCACATAGTATTGGGATTTGGGTTTGGTTTTGTGGTTTGGTGTTTTTTTCTTAGCTCTGATGACGAAACTGGAGACATTAAATTACTTGGTCTGACACTGATGAAAAAATGATAAGCACTTAAGGTTTCCAGTAGTCACTCCTGGTAGCTCACTCCATGTCCTGTTCTAAGCCACGCACTGCTCTTGACATAGAGGGCTGGATTCAGCTCTGCTGGATCTTTCAGTAAAGTACATAGAATATCTACCTTTCTGCAGAGTGCTTTTGCAGCTCAAGTATCTTTTCTTTGAACACTTGATTTCCTGGAGTGTGGATATGAATTGAACAGCATGGACGAAGAATTTCTTATTCTCCAGGGGGAAGAAACAGTGAAATTGTGCTGCCTTTTTAGTGGAGGGATTAAATTAGGGCTGCAGTGTGCTTTCTTGTCCTGACTGATGAGGGAAACTTTCATACTAAGCTATTTCACTCTTGATAACACAGGCTGAGCCTTCTGGAGATGAACTGAGCTTGCTTCTGGCTGAGTGTAGTCATCTTCTCATCCCCTCTCTTCTAATGGAGAAGTACTTTTCTTCTTGGTATCTGCAGCCTTTCTTCTAGAAGCTGTGGTTAGAGCCCAGGGCTTGCTAGCCCAGGGTACTCTGATTCTTTATCCCACCCTTGCATGCCCTCAAGACAAGGACATCTCAGCCCTTTGTAGGTTCCTATTGGTGTGAATAGCAGGGGGAGGATTACAGACTAGAGCAGCAAAAGCATAGAAAATTTGCAAGGTGAACTGCTGTAACTTTTAAGGGTGCTTTACATTTCTATAAGCAATCTTGTTGTCTTTATTCTTGTTCTTTATATTCTCTAACAATTGCAATTGTAATATGTTGTGATACCTATCCAACAGCTTCTAGCCAAAAAAACACCCAACCCACCAAAACACCAAAGCAAGGCTCTCTGGAGGTAATGATCCCTCCAGTCCTGGGATTGTGCTTTCCTCTGGTTAATAACACTGACAATATTAACTAGACACAGGCTTTCATTAAACTGGAAAGCCTTAAGAGAGCCTGTACTGCTGATCAGGGAACAGGAAACTTCTCTGCATCACTAGTTCAATCAAGAAAGGAAACAGGAGTGCCTGGGATGCTTCTGCTGCACTGAATAGGTCTGAAGGGAGTGTGGGGCTCTGCTGGGAGGACAAGTAGTGATGGCATGGCTGTTGTTCCAGCCTGTCAGAGGGACAGAGCGAGTTGGGGCACAAGGAGGAGATCCCTTAGACACCTTCCTCCTGGCAAGAAAAATCATACTGCTCCTGGGATGTTTGTTCTTGGGTGTGGATATAAATATTTGTTGTGTGGGAGATCAGACAAAAGAAGTGGACAGAGCTCTTTTGGCTCTGGCCAACTTAGCTTTTCTCTGGTTTACCTGCTGGTGGCAATGGGATCCTGGGGATTCCTATTCTGTGCTTGGAGGAAGGGTGGAATTAAATAGCACTTGCAAAATGTTTTTAAAATGGAGCGTGGGTAAGTACTGGCATGAAAAAGCAGGCAAGTGTTGCTGTAGCTAATGTATCAGCTGCTGATGTGTGGGGCAGCACACTGTACTCTGTAATGGCTTACTCTAGCTAGGCTTTTCCCTGTCTGAAACCTGCTGAAGGATGCACTGTTGCTGCATGGATTCTGTTTGGTGTGCAAGTATCCACTTACAGATTTTATTCACTCCATCTGTGAGAGCTCCTTGCTGTGAAAAACCACATCTCTGCCTCTGGCTGTGTAATAGTTGAGAACTTGCAACCTAATCGATTGCATTTTACATTACAGCCAACTTCTTATGAGGATCTTTCTTTTCTTTCTTGTAATGAAGCTTACACCTTATTGCCATAACTCAGAAATTTATTACTCATTAGCCCAGAGGTGGCTTTTTAATTAGACTGGCATTGAGTGCTTTGACATAGGTGACAGACGTGTGAGATGCTGCAGTTCTTTGTCTCAGCAAAAGACAAAAGAATTCTTCACTTCTCACTTGTGACACTTGCAGGAGAGGAATTCTCTTTAAGTGTCTGTGTAGTCCTTTTGCAACACTCAGGTGGCAGCAGGATCCTAAGATAACGGACCGTCAGTCAGGAAAAGGTCTGTTCTTGGTTTTGTCTTGGGCTTACTGTGGGACCTGGACTGGGTCCCACAACATCTGTCTGACCTGCTTGTAAAATAGGGGAGCTGCCAAATTGCTAATCAGATTGTGAGACTTAATGGATGTGAATAGTGATGTTCTAGGTTGCTTCTTTTCCTTCCCATTGTACACTAGTGAAGTGACTTGCAAGCCAGTGTTTGTGTCAGCTCATAGATTCAAGGAACCCACAACACCCCCTACTCTCATCTGTCCCTGGGATGTCCCATGAATCTGTGTTGCTCCAGGGAGGGCACTTGGATTCCATGAGACATGTCCTGTGATGCTTGCTTTGGGTACCTAGCCCCAGTGGTTATCAGGGGTTTTTTTTTGCCTTTGTAGCTGGAGCCTTCAGCAGTTTACACAATTAATTCCTATTTATCTTCTCTTTGAAATGAAGATACTGTAGATGCACACTGAGTTCTTGTGTTTCCTTATGTCATCTGTGTCCTGATCCAAGCCTTCTTTCTGATCTGTGTAAACAGCCAGTGTTGCCTCATACTGCTGTGTGTCTGGTGTGTGGAGAAGCTGGGAAAGAAGACACCGTGGAAGAGGAGGAGAGCAAGTTTAATCTCATGCTAATGGAATGCTCCATTTGTAATGAAATCATACACCCAGGATGCCTTAAGGTGAGTACAAGGATGTGATACATGTTGGAAACAACTGGATTAGTTATCACCTGAATGTGAAAGCAGTGCACAGAAATTGGAAAACTTTCACATTTTCATTGTTGGAAACTTAAGCAAGTGAAGAGTTGGTGTGAGAAGCAGGGTGAGAGCAGTGGCACTTGCTGACCTCACTGGCAGGCAGGTTCCTCTGCTGTAAGCAGAGACTCTTCCTTTGGACAGCCTCTGAAATGTGTGTGCATGCAAATGTCTTGTGGGTTTTTTTTGTTCTGTTTTGCTTTCCTTTCTTTTCTGCTTCTTGTTTAAAAAAGTGAGCAAACAGTTTCTGTTGGGAGGAGGAACTCAAAAGGACAGGGAAGTCTACCTGGACCTTTGGATAAGTTAGTCACAATCCCTGTATTGGTAGCTCCTGTGTCCCACAAAGTACAAGCAAGTAGTTTGCTATTCATGTTGGTCCAGGCCCAGATGTGCCAAGCAACTGGTTTTAAAGATGCTATGAGCAAATGTTGCACTAGGAAGACTACAGCTCTAGAGGACAACTGAGCAAGTTTCAGGCTGCAGGAACACTCACCTTTGGCTGACTTGAGTACTGTGAGCAGCTGCATTCTTTGCTGGTAACAGAAGTGTAATTTTGGGCATATCTGTGTGTATTAGCATTTAGAAGCCTTTTTTTTTCCTCCAGAGCTGGTTTGTTTCAGCTGATCAGCCATTTCCTGTTGCTGATTTGTTTATGGTTAAAATGATTTGCCAAAGCAAACGTATTCTGACACACCATACTGCAGAAAGCAGCTTTTGGCCCTTCTGGGATCTCTGGGAGAGGAGGTATGTTCCTTAGGCAGGTCCAGGGTGATGCTCTTCTGGCTCTTTTACTTTTCTTGTGCTGTACATAGCATTGCACCAAATTCTGTGCATGTCATTTATTAGAGCAGAAAGAAGGTAACTGGCAAACCAGAACTGTGGCTGTCTCTGATTCATGGAACTGGTGCTCACAGCTCCTGCCACAGATGGCTCTGCAAGGGAGCTTTGCTTGCTTGGCTCTGTTTAAAACAGGGCTTCAGGGGCTGATGAAGCAAGGGAAGGAGCTGCTCGTTTTCAGAGGCATCTCAGTACCTCAGTTTTGGTTTGTAGCTGCTGCTTTGCTATTCCAGTCCTTCCTGAATGTGCCCTGCACTCGCCCATCTCTCGTTTTGCAGTGTCAGTGACACTTTGTGGCTGAGTCCAGAGGACATGATTGTTGTCTGGTGGCAGTTCAAGTATGGTTTCCTCTCCCCATACCACATTTGGGACTAGTTGCACAGGATGTGGGTCAGATCTGTGAAATCAAGCAAGTGCTGTTTGTTCTTTTCTGCATGTGTGGTGTTCTGAGTGCTGTTTTAGTAACCAGGAACAGTGTTGCTTTGGGTGTTTCTGAAAATGAAGCAGTGGGAGATTTACAGTGTGCCTTGTGTGGCTTTCATTTTAATTTCTCAATGCTTCTGTCAAGCTGAAGTGGTGGTGGGGTGGCTGGTACTGGTTTACTGAGACAAAAGGGCACTGGTAGGATTTCAGAATCATCTTGGAAGGCAAGATGAGACTATGCACAGGGGAACAGCAAAAGGAAAATGGAGCCTCCTTATTGGATCCCTCCTTGCTCTTTGTTCCCAGGTTCCATGATTTTCTGTGAGACAAAAATCTGTTGCCATGTTTACATGGGCTTAAGCCCAGAACATGGAGCCCATAAATAGTCCTTGTGGGAAGTGCCTTTGAGTGCAGACACAGCCCCAGGGCAGCTCCTTGGGCTGTCCACCAAGAGAAGGTCCCTTCCTGTCCTCAGTAAATAGGCAGCAGGACATGTGAACTGCTGATCATCTCTGATTAAATGTCTGGCAAATGTACTTTTAGGGGAGACTGGAATAAACTGGATCAGTAAAGGGAGGAGTGTCCTTTCCTAGTTTATTCCCATGTGGAGTGAATTCCCTCCAAGAGACATCTCCAAAGCTCGTGGAGTGGTTTTGGCACATAGAGTGGCCAAGTTGTACACCAGGACAGGTTGAGCTTCCTCTGCATGTTTGTGGTGGGTTTTCTCCAAGAAAAAACAGTGTCAGGAGATGACATCTTTGAAGAGATTAAGGATAGCTCAGGTGCATTTGTGTTCTGACACACTCAGACCTTTGAGGGGCTCGTGTGGGTGCCTCTTGCTGGGGGAGCTCTGGGTACCAGAGCACGTTAGGTGCTTGTGTTGGAATTGCTCTGAGGACAATCAGAATGTTGCATGTACTGAGAACTGTCATGGGAGGTTTGTGACATGCTGCTTCCCTTGAAAATACAATACCCCCACAAATGCTCCTCTTGTTGAAGAGCTGCTTATGAAAACGATCTTGGCGAGCATTTTGCAAGCACGGCATTGTTTCCAGAGGGAGCCAGGGAGATTTTGGGAGGAACAGTGCTGTTCCTTGTTACTGTGTGTTTCAGTTGAACCAATATTGATGAATTTTTCTTGCTACATTTGAAATTGCTAGTAATGTTGGGTAGCATGTGTGAGTGTGTGCAGTAGCTGATGCTGTTTCCTGAAGGAGGAGGAGTTTGTTTTGCCCAGTAGGAGCCTGTTCTATTCCATCTTATGTGGATATAGTGACAATGATGGAGAAGGTGGATGTTTAAGTGCCTTGTCAGAACAGCAGGAATACAAAGACCATTTCTGGCACAGCTGCACTGCTGCCTGTGGCTTCAGCCCAGGTGTGTCTCGCTGCCTGTGTTGTCTTGGCACTGCCAGAATTCATGGCTGTCACTCAGCAATGTCAGATCAGCATCCTGAGGTCTCCATATTCCCTAACAAGAAGACTTCACAGTCAGGTAGACTTTCTGAATTGCTGACCTTGTGCCACAGGTCCATGGCTGAAGATGCCTTGTGCTGTGGCTCTGACACTCACCTGCTGATTCTAGCAAACACTCAGAACTGGCTCCCTACCAGCCCAAAAGGCTTGGGACAGATTCAGTGGCAGCTTTCTGTGTGTTTAATTAGTTTGCTTAGAGTTCCTCACATCTGTTCAGATCCTTAAACTTCACAGAAGGGACAGAGCTGTAATGCTTTCCCTTCAGTAGTGTTTGTTCTGTAGTCAGTGCGGGAAATAACTTGTTCCCAACTTGGGCTTGGGCCAGGAATTGTTCCCCTGAGGCAGAGATGTATACAACAACTCCTGGAGTATCTTACACCTACCATGGGAAAGGAGGTTCAAAGGCATACAGTTGTGATAAACCAGTATTTAAATCCTGCCCACTTCATTTACTCACTTATTAACTCTAGAAGACTTGCTGAGAGAGACTGACATGTCATCGCTCTCCCTACATGGTGAAACTAGACTGACTGCTGTCTGGCTCAGAGACTTGAGGAAGCAGCTCCCCTAAACCCAAGGGCTTGCTCCTGCACTGCTAGTGCATTTTCACTGAGCTGGGAGGAGAGGAGGAAGCATTTCAGAAACATGAAAAATCTGCAGATCTGCCCCTGCCTGTTTCAGGAACAGACTTCTGCTACTGTGCTGCTGATGCCAGTGCCCAGCTATTTATCTTGGCAGTAGCAGATTTTTGTTGTCTACAATAGTAATAAATTCTTTTTTTCCTTTTTTTCCCCTCCCCAAGGCATTTTTCTGAGTATATTCCTAAACCTTTAAATGTGAATGTGCCATCAGTGAACATGTGTGTGTGTGGGGATGGTGTTTTTAGCTTAGCTCTGCTTTTTCATCCTCAGTTTCATTCACAGAAATGTCTTTTCAGAAACACCTATCTCCTCTCTGGAAATTGAGCAAGCAGCAGCTTTTGAGCTGCGCAGGGCAGGACTTGTGCTGTTCCTCTAGTGTCACAACACTGAGTGTGTGCCTCCTCTTTCCATGAGCACAATGTCACAGTCTCTCAAAGAGGTAGTGCAGTAGTAAGCATTTCTCTTCCTTACACTAGCTGGGGAACTGGGGGTGTGAGAAGGCTTAAAAATGCCTTCGTGTGTCCAGGCTTCTGAATCAAAGTGCCTGTTCTCAGCTGACTTGGCAAGCAGCGTTTTTATTGGCAT
Organism: Bucco capensis; assembly: GCA_013396975.1. NCBI lineage: Eukaryota > Metazoa > Chordata > Aves > Piciformes > Bucconidae > Bucco > Bucco capensis. Next base: position 279,432 of record VWZO01003001.1, on the reverse strand, counting down.
GTGGGCTTGAGGGCTGGAGGCATGGGACTGCTAGTTCTGATCCATAAAGACAAATATTTTAAGGAACACTTGATTACAGTGCAGGGTGATTTGCTTCTAAAAATGCCAAACAGTATTAATGTATGTGAGAATGTGTGTATGGGAAAAATCCCTTCCTAATAAAGATCAGACTGTGCCTTGCTCTGGTGGGGGACAGGACTGAGCTTTGCAGGTAGGTGATGTGGGAGGACATTTGGAGCTGGTGCTGAGTTTGAGGGGTTTGGGTTGGATTGTTGGGATGGTTTTTGTTGGTTTGGTTTTTTTGCAAGAGCAGAATGTGCCTTATGTTGATTGAGATGGTCATGGACTTTCATAAAAAGGCCAGACCTGACTCCTTTGTCAGATACCAATTTGACTAGCACTCTTTCCTCCCCTCTTGACATCATCCAAAGGGTAAGGACTGAGGGCTGGCTCAGCACCAGCAGGATGGTGCAGCACTTGCAGTCGGTCAGAGAAGATTGAGCTGTACAAAATGCTTCTAAATGATCTACCTGTAGACTTCTACAGCTTTTTTGCAGCACAGTTTTGAGTTGAGTTGTGCCTCTCTCTCACTAGGTGAAGGAATCAGATGGTGTGGTGAATGATGAGCTGCCGAACTGCTGGGAGTGTCCAAAGTGCAACCATGCTGGGAAAACTGGAAAAGTGAGTTTACTTGGAATAAGTGCTGCTGGAAAGAGATACAAAATCTCAAGCATTCCCTCTGGCTTGTAGATAGAATTTGCCCAACAGAAGCTTCTGATTTTGTGCTTAGTTGAGAGTTGAGGGAGATAAGCTGATGGCTTTCTGTTCTTTAATAATCTTGTATTCTTGTTCCATGTACCAACACTTCACTCAGAACCCAGGGAATGGTTAGGTTAATTTCTAAGATGAAAACACTTTAAAAAAAAAAAAAGGCAAACAGAAAAAACTCAAATCCAAAAGTAATTCTGCATAACCTGAAGTGTCTGTGGGAATTAATGAAACATTATTGCTTTGCAAACCAAGACAGACACTTGCAAGTGTGTAGTTACAAAAATAACTTTCTGAAGGTTGAAACTGCTTTTTTTAATCCTTGGTAATGGTTTTGCCTGTTCCAAAGTGATCAGCCCAGCAGTGTTGGAGGCAACTTAAGATACTAAGAGCTGAGCAAGATGTAAGATATAAAGTTTGTTTGTGTTTTGTGTCTCTTTGGCGTACAAGCAAAAGCGCGGACCAGGATTCAAATACGCCTCAAATCTCCCAGGCTCCTTGCTGAAGGAACAGAAAATGAACAGAGACAACAAGGAAGTAACAGATGCTGCAAAAAGGAAAGGGGATTGTGAGGAAACTCCCAGGAGGAAGTCAGAGGAACATTCCAAAAAGACTCCAGTTGATTCAATCCTGAGGAGAAAGTCAGACGAAGTGCATCTGTGGAGGAAAAGGAAATATGAGAAGCCCCAGGAATCCACCCTGAGGAAGCGGGTATGAGAAGCCTCTCTTTTCATGTGCTTACACAGATGCTCATGGGCTGGTTGGGGGCTGATGTCTCTTGCCCTTCTGGCTTGTAGCTTATCTTGAAATCCCAGATTGTTACAAAAGGAACTGTTGATGTTTTACCTTCCTTTCTGCAAACTGCTAGTCTAACAGGACAGTAATTTGAACAGTGACACTTGGGCTGATGTTTCGGGGCCGAAAACACTGGGCTATGGCTGTTGTTTTATTCAAAATACTGGAAAACCCACTTTAACTGCAAAGTCTTTGCAAGGTGCTTGGAGTAGGAACAAAGTGAAAATCAATTTTTTCACGGACACTTTTTCCTCTCTCCACCTGGTGGCGCTTGGCACTGGTTTTGAGGCTCTTCAGGGCTGTACAACTCTTAAGAACCCATCAGAGGACTTTTAAAAGTGACACCTTCTGTAGGCTGCAGAGAGGAGGAGCTGCTCACAACAGCGATGTAGCTAGACAGTCAGAGCTTTTGGGCCAGGCAGGGATCCTCTGAATTGTTATGTGGATTATCAAATATGGTACTTGGGGTATACAGAAATGCTGGTTTGCAGAGGTGGAAATGAGGACCTAGCTTTAAATGTTTCCTGAGTAAATGGCTGATGGCTTTACAATCAGAATCAGTGGCTGGTTTTGTATTGCATGTGTAGCTCACAAGGAGTGGTAGTCAGTCTGTGCTGTAAGTCTTGGCAGTGGGAATGCTACAGTGCAGTACATGTAGGGATTGGGATTGCTCTGGACTGAGAGAGCAAAATTCACTTTACCAGTTTATGCATTTCTGCTTTCTGGCCACGCTTTCCTTTCCTATCCCTTTGGACTCGCTGCACTGTTGATGGATGGCTTGAAATGCTCCATGAAAGCCCCTCAGTGCTTGAGGAAGGCACTGTGGATCACAAAACCTTCATCAGACAGCACAACCAGTGTCGTGTTTTGGGGTTTTTACTTTTCTTTCTTCCAACAGCTAAAACTTGGAAAAGAAGACAAACTCTTCAGGAAGAAGGTACTTTGCCTTTTTAATAGATGTGCTCTCAATCCCTTTTAATCCCTTCTCCTCATGTGAGCTGAACGGTGAGCCAGTTTCTCTATCAGTCATGTCTTTGTGTCACTGCAGGCGTTTTTATTATCCCATTTGCATCTTAAAATTACAGACTCTCTCTCTTACAGAAAGTTTTATACACCAGGATAGTTTAGCTGCAGTGGCTGGGTTTATCTTTTCTCATATACCATATTAAAATACAGCAGCAAGCTGGGCTTTGATGACCCAAGGCATGAAATCCTGTTTCTATACCAATGTTTTGCTCTTCCTGTATGGCTGAGTCTTGTCCCTGCCACACGACCCCTCAGCAGTCTGTCCCACAGCACATCCCTGGAGTCCCCACTGACATCCCAGGGAGCCAGGGATGACCTGGCACATGGATATTGATTACCTCTCACAATCTGGCACTATAACAGAAGTCCAATACCTTTACACTGAGTGCTCTGTGTGAAGGATGCTGCAAGCTGCCAGCAGTCTGATGCTGTAATTTTTTTTTATCCTAACCTGTCATTAACTTCCTGTGACCTCTCTCTTTATAATATGTTAATTTAAAGACAGGGTGATCAGCTTTCTCTGCTGTATGCCACAATCTGAAGCACAGAAGCACATCTGCTGACTTGATCCAATTAGTTTATTGCGAAAGCATAGACCTTCTGCTATAACAATTGTGTTCACAGCAGTTCACCTTTTCTTGCCAGTCCAGATCTTTTCTTATTAGACTCTATTACATTTTAACTGTTGGTGGCTTCTTTCTTGCTTGTAGTGATCAGATTAGACTTGAAGTCTTCCCTGGTCTAGGTTTGTACGTCACTCACACTTCTGTCTGGTGTACATCAAAGAGAGATTTGATGAATGGGAGCAAGTGAAGTGCAGTTTGCCGCTCTGAACAGCAACCAGGGCAGGGAAGAAGGTGCCAGCTAACCCCTGTCAGCCTGTGTTGTGCTGGAGATGGTGTCAGCATGAGGTCTTGTCAGGCTAGCAGCGTGTCAAGCCTGTCAGTCATATCCCAGTTCTGCATGTACTAGAGGTGGGGGAAGCTTAAGAAGACAAGCAGAGTTTAGTTAGGATGTAAAGGAGCAGCTAAAGTCCAATGAGAGGAGGCTGTGAGTATCCAGCAGTAAGGGCCATGACAGCACAGCCACAGCACAAGTTGGTGAGTGTGATTCAGGAGGTTTCAGGCATTGACCTTTTGGCCATTGGGCATGAATGCATGTCAGCAGTGTTTAAAGTGGGTGCTTCACCCAGTGGTTGTGTCCCAAGCCTGGTTTCTTCTGGCCTGTTGGGGAGAAAGCTGTCTCTAGTGCGCTGCTTATCTTCTGTATATAGATTGTCCACTGTGTAATGAGTAAGGCCCTTAAATCTGCAGGATTATGCATGGTGAATAAGTGCATTTATCACTCTCTTGGAGTCTAGAAAGCCAGTAGCTGGACTCTCCTCATCCATGATGGCAGTTGAACCTGATACCTTTGGCCGATGAATGTACCGTTGTGCTTGGATAGGTGGGGCCCAGTGCTGGCAGGCAGCCTGACCCCCACCCCGGGCAGGGCTGCCTGTGTGGAGCATCAGCATGTGAAGTATTGCCGAGGATGTTCTTGCTCCAGTAGTCAGCCCTTGTCTCTTCCTTTTCAGCGGAGATCGTGGAAGGCTCCAGATGACCGAACTGCCATGATCAAACCCCTGCGGCGCCTGAAGCAGGAGCCAGAGGATGACCTGCCGGAAGCACCTCCCAGGTCCAAGGATAGCGACCAGTCACGGTCCAGCTCACCCACTGCAGGTCCCAGCACAGAGGGTGCCGAGCCCAGGGACAAGAAGAAGTTCAAGATGAGGAGAAAAAGGCGACTTCCAAATAAGGAACTGAGCAAGGAGCTCAGCAAGGAGCTTAACCAGGAGATCCAAAAAACCGAGAACAGCCTTGCCAATGAAAATCACCAACCCATCAAATCCGAACCCGAGAGCGAGAACGAGGAGCCTAAGCGAGCTCTGAACAACAGCGAGAGACTCCATAGGTTCAGCAAAGGCTTGAACGGGACCCCCCGGGAGCTGAGGCACCAGCTCATCCCCAGCCTGCGAAGCACCCCACGGGGAATCACCCGGCCACCGCCTTCGCTCTCTCCTCCCAAATGCATTCAGATGGAACGGCACGTTATCCGGCCGCCTCCCATCAGCCCCCCTCCGGACTCGCTCCCGCTGGATGATGGGGCAGCCCACGTGATGCAGAGGGAAGTCTGGATGGCTGTCTTTAGCTACCTCAGTCATAGGGACTTGTGCATCTGTATGAGAGTTTGCAAGACCTGGAACAGATGGTAAGGAGGAGGGCGAGAGACCGAGCTAGGTCTAACGTGCAGTGGGATGGGGTCAGGCAAGGGAAGGGGGGTAATAGAGGCACTAATGTCCCCTAGAAGAGGTGTGCAGGTTGTCACTGAAGCTCTGTCGAGACTATGGAGAGAAGGGGTGGCCAGTAGCAAGGTGGGGATTGGTCTCTTCTAGCAGGAAACCAAGTGATAGGGTGATGACAGGAAATGGCCTTAAGTTGTGTCAGGAGACGTTTGGATATTAGGAAAAATTTCTTTCCTGAAAGAGCAGCTTTGGAATAGGTTGCCCAGGAAAGTGGTGGAGTCACCATCCCTGGAAGTGTTCAAAAATCATGTGGACATGACATTTAGGGACATGGTTTAGTGATGGCACTGTTGGACTCAGTGATCTTGGAGGTCTTTTCCAACCTTAATGATTTCTATGTCTTCTGCTGCTTTCTCAGAAACAGCAGTTCCCGGCATCTGTGGTAGGAACTGTGTGTGTGTGTCAGCCTGCTAGGGCTGTAGCATCCCAGAGCAGCCTGTTCTGTAGTTAGACACCACAATGTTCTTCTCTGCTGGAACAGCCAGTCTAGGTCATGCTCAGTCTTGGTGTCATTCTGCCCCAGGCCTTGCTGACTGCTAATGCAGTTGTTCGTTGAGCTCAGCTATTAAGTATCTATTGAGATACAGTGAAGATGTCCCAGTGCCCTTGGTGTTCTCCTCCTGCTGCTTGTTTCCCTGTAGAGGGGACGTGGTACTGTTTGCTGTGTTCTGTACCAGCAGAGCTGATGGAGGAGCTTTCATTACTTGTATTTACTCAGTGTCTGTTTGGTGCTGAGGGTGCCAGAGTGTGAGCACTGACACAGTCAGTGGCTGTACAGCAGCAGGAAGTATCAGTGGGCAGATTTCTCTGTTTGACTGTACTTACAGTACAGTCTCTTGCTGGCTGTCAGCTCAGCTCTGACTGTGATGTGCATGCAGATGGGCAAGCAGGAACTGAGACTCCTTCCTAGCACACGCAAGGAGCAAGCAAGTAAATAGCAGAAGGGTAGAAAGGTTGATAATTTGGTGCAAGATGATGTGTGTAGAGTGTCTCTTCTGGGCTGTGAGGTGTCACAGGAAGCTGGTAAATGCCTTTTCCACTGAAGTGCAGTGTTTTCAATAGAAAAAAAAATGAGAACATGCAGAATCTTGCACACTCATTAAGACTTCTCGCTTGTGACCCTTAGAGGACCATAAAAAGAGTGTAAAACCATGTAAGTCACACAGACAGGAGTAACAAACGAGCACAGAGGATCTGTTTTACAAGATCCACTGGGTTTAAGCAAGGAAAGTGCAGGGAAATCACAACAGCTATATTTGGAACCAGTCTTTATATATTCAGAAGGTGTAAGCAAGAGGGTGTGGCTTGTCTTCAGGCTAGCAAATGGATATCTCTAAGTGCTGTGATGACTTCAGATAGGATCCAAAGTTGTTGACACTTGTAATTCTGTGAAAAGAATCTCATGCTTTATTGCATCATGTATTTGATGGAGAAACTTCAGACCTAGGTAACACTGTGGTGATGTGCTTATCTTTGCATTGCTCAGCCATGGGTTTGCTATTTTTAGTTAAATGCTGTAGTTTTCCCTACAGTTTAATGACACCTTTGAAAGTCTTGGAGGAAATCAAAACAAGTGCCAAATTAAGTGCTGTTGGCTATTTTTTTTCTTTTTGGGTAGGTGCTGTGACAAAAGATTATGGACCAAAATAGATTTAAACCATTGTAAATCCATCACTCCACTTATGCTTAGTGGCATTATTAGGAGACAGCCTGTAACCCTTGATCTTAGCTGGACAAATATATCTAAAAAGCAGCTGAGTTGGCTGATCAACAGACTGCCAGGTAAGTGATGCTTTTTGACCACTTCACTGACTTTAGCAAACCAGGTTGTAGCTGAACTGCAACCTCTGAGGATCTGCAGGGATCCAGGTGTCCTAAAAGAGGAGATAGATAGATACATGGGAATGAAGCATCAGTGGGTTAAAATGGGCTCAAAATGATTTACATTGTAGCTACTTTCATTAGCACTGTTGTGTCCAGCAGGACTAGGGAGGTGATTGTCCTCCTGTACTGGGCACTGGTGAGGCCACACCTCAAATCCTGGATTCAAAAATCACATAGATGTGGGGCTTAGGGACATGATTTAGTGGTGAGCATGGTAGTGTTGGGTGGGTGGTTGGATTTTATGATTTCAGAGGTCTTTTCCAACCATAATGATTCTGCTGCTGTGTAAAAGTGCCTGTGCTGATGTGATTAGAGGAGGAGAGAGAAGGGGAGGGTCTGCTCTCACCCACAGTAATGAAGGTGTAGTGGTGGGAGAGATGGAGAGCTGGGCAGGAGGAGGTTACAGGGTCCTGGCATGCCAGGATTGTTCATTGCAGCAGCACTGGGCTTTGTCCAGCCTGCATGTGGTAGCAGAGATTACCATGGATGTCCCTCTGGGTATGTCACATGCTCCAACTTTTTCTTGCCTCTGCAGGTCTTCGAGACCTGCTGTTATCAGGGTGCTCATGGATAGCAGTGTCAGCACTTTGTAGTTCCAGTTGTCCTTTACTCCGAACTCTGGACGTGCAGTGGGCAGAAGGATTGAAAGACGCACAAATGAGAGACCTCTTGTCACCACCCACAGATAACCGGCCAGGTAACAGGCAGGAGGAGTGTGTGGGAGACCTGTCCCAGCCTTTCTGTGGCATGTTCTGCTGCTAGTCCCCTTGGAGGAATCGGGCAGAAACCCCACAGCTAGCACTGGTGGGTTCTGGGCTTTGCTGACGCATGAGGTGTTCAAAGTAGTGCCTTGCAACACCTCCTCGCTGGAAGCTGCTGGGTAACGAGTGATGTTCGCAGTCATCTGAGCCACTGTGCTGGTTTTCTGTCTGACTTTCTTCTCTTCAGGCTGCAACGGGTGTACTTTAGAGAGTATGGAAACACTTTCTTCCAGTTCAGGGAAGGAGCAGTTCTGTGGGTCATGCCACATTCGTCCGGATATCAGCTCAGGTGAAATTTTGAGCAAATCGGATCTGCTTTCTGGCATGCACTGCACAGCCTACTGCTTATTCCCGACCTGTAATTCTGCTGGGCCCCTGCAGTTACTTTCATCCCTTTTCTTTTGAAATCAGGAGGTGGCTTTGTCCACGTGCCTGCTCCAAAAATAGACAAGTGTTCCTGCTGATGTCCCCTCCAAAAGCTCCAGACAGGCAAAAGCGTCTGAAGTGGACATAGAGCAGCAGTGTTGTGTGTCACAGTGCATTTCACATAGACCTGCAGATGTTTGCAGCACAGGCTGAGGCTTGTGGGAGTGACCTTGCTGCCTCTGCTTTGCAGGTCAGATTGACAACCGGAGTAAGCTACGGAACATAGTGGAGCTGCGTTTGGCTGGCCTGGATATTACAGATGCTTCTTTGCGGCTGATCATAAGGCACATGCCTCTGCTCTCCAAACTCAATCTTAGTTACTGTAATCATGTGACAGATCAGTCTATTAACCTGCTGACCGCGGTTGGCACCACCACGCGGGATTCATTAACAGAAATTAATTTATCAGGTAAGCCACACAAGCGCAGGGTAGGGGGAAAGGACAGGAATTGCCCTTTGGCATTAGACAGATGTAAAACACTCATCAGAGGGAGTGGTTTTGCCCAGCTTTTCCCCTGGCCCCCAGGGTAGGTTCCCCCCAGGGCTCCATTTTAAGGAGCTGGGTGTGTAAGGTAGGAGCTGCCCAGACTGTCCCTGGGCAGAGCCAGTGCTGCACTGCGCTCAGCCTCCGTCGGGGATTCTCCAGCACTCTGCACATCTGGCAGTGCTTTGCTTTGTCTCATCATTACACAGAGTCACAAGGATCATGGAACAGCAGTGGGGCTGGGCACAGCATGAAGGACCTATCCATGGCTGGGGTAAACCATCCTTATGCTGGAGAACAGAGACACACTGGTGAACTTCTCCCCTTTTGTTTTTTCTCTCTTCCCTGGCAGACTGCAATAAGGTTACTGACCAGTGCCTGTCTTACTTCAAACGTTGTGGAAACATCTGCCAGATTGACCTGAGGTACTGCAAGCAAGTGACAAAAGAAGGCTGCGAGCAGTTCATTGCAGAGATGTCAGTAAGTGTTCAGTTTGGGCAAGTGGAAGAAAAACTTCTGCAAAAACTGAGTTAGTTAAAGGACATGTGTAAATACTGGGGGGAGGGGGAGGGGGGGAAGGGACTGAGAACATGTAGGGATTTTATTTTCAATTGGGAACTTGGAATATTGGAAAAATACCACGATTGGATTTTACAACTCTTTGTTGAGAACAACATGAAACTACCCACATTAGGAATATCAACTTGTGCCACTAGTTCAGTCTCCCTGGGATGTCCTGCACTGGCTCTTATGCAAACTCATAAGGCGACTGTTATTGCTGATAATTGCTCACCCGGAAGATGACTGATCTCCAAGAAATAACTGTTATTTAAAGTACCACAGCATGTGCTTGGTAGTGTAAATTTGATTTCTGCTTTTCATTTCTTAAAACAACAACAACAAAAAGAAGTTGGTGTCATTGAAGTGGACCACGCACTGCATTTCTGCCTTCTTAACACATTTTGTTTTGTTACATCTTACATTATGCAGAACTATTTTTGTACAAAAATTGTTTAAAAATTATTTATGCAATGTTTGAATGCATTACCAGTGTTTCGGTTTCGATTGCCAATTTTTATCTTTACTTATGGTAGGCGAGAACTTAACCTATACTTCGTAGACAGTATCTATCTACAAATGTGCCCAGGTCAGGAAAAGTAGGTTAATACTTTCAACTTCAAGCATGTTTTAATGGAAGTTTATATCCTGCTTTGTATACTTCAGAAGTGACATAAGCATGTTGTGGAAATAAGGTGTAAATTATAGTTGAAGTAAAACACTTTTATCTGTATAGAAATCACCTTTTTCTCAAAATTTAAAAAAAGATAAAAAAATTCCAATTTCAGCTTTTGCACATAGGAGGGTTTCACTCTGTAGCATGAGCTCTTGTACTCAATATGAAATTAATTTATACAGTGAGTCCAGCCGTAGAATAAATGGTCAACCGTAGTCTCTCTTTCTTTGAAGTGTGAGTTGAGTTCTCATTTAAGGTTTCTAACTTGGTTATTTCCTGATTGTAAAATTCTGCATTCATAAGTGCCATTGTTGTACGGTGTTGTTTTCGTAGACCTTCCTGATGCAGTTTTACCTTTGTTGAATTTGTATAAACAATTGTACAAAAACAGGTGCTGGCTCTGCAGCTTTCTGTCCCAGTATGGGGTGCTTTGGGGTGTGGACCGGGTAGGAGTCACAACAGAAGTCTTTTCTCCTGTCAGGTTACAAGTAGCACTTTCACAGTCTTTGATGTATTCAAATCAGTTTTCTACAGAAGGAATAAAATGCAGGTAGCTGCTGCCTTTCCTCCAGCTGGACTCTGTTCTGATTACTCTAGAGGAACACTCAGACATCTCAAGAAGAATGTTGAGTGCCACCAGAACTCCCACAGCTGGTTAAGGAAGAAGGAGACAGAGGCTGAAAGCCCATCACCAACCTTTATTAATCTTGTGTGGCTAATGATCAGCATGGAAATAACACATAGGGTATGTTTTTCTTCATTAGCTTACCCACTGAGGAGACTCCAGGAATAAAGTACCATTAGAAAGTTACTTCTAAAAAATAAAGCCATTGAGAGGTTTGCTCCCTTCTGAAAAATAACCAGCAGAGTCTCTTAAGCTGTGTAACTACACTATCTTGAGGAGCAGCTGCTTTCTCTTTTTCAAACCAGCTTAACTTTTCATATAAAGGATAAGAGCAGGAGTGGTAGTACAGCAGAGGTGAGAGTTCTCAGGTATCACAGCTGAGGCAAAACAAGTTCCTGGCTCTGTTACTTCTCTGGCAAGTGAGAAATGAAAAGTGTAGCTTCATTGCTCAGCCTTGCTGAAGGATAAACACCACACAGGACAGCCACGTCCTTCCTCACTTCGTTTTGCTTACAGCAAATGCCAAATGCTGCTCTGGCTGTGCTTGGCCGCAGGCAGCCTGTCCCCAGCACAACAGCTGCTCTTGCTGCCATCTTCTCCAAGTTGCCTGTTACAGATCTCCTACCATGACTGTTAACATTCTTGCTCTGAGACAGCTCTTAGCCCTTGCTGTTGGCACAGAGCCTTGCTAGAAACAGGGCCAAGGGCTGACAGCAACATAGGTCATCCCACAGCCAATGGCAAGTGTGGGTAATTGTGACTCAGCCTTGGTTAGAAGCCTGTAACCAGGAGGTTTGAGACAAATCCATGTTACCTTCCTCCATGCTCAAGCCCTCCCCAGTTAAGGTTAGTAACACCATATATACATTCCACAGGTTAGCAGCAAGTAGTTTCATGACCCTGATTAGTATTCACAGTAACATCAGGTTGTCGGCACATGGCATACAATCATCATGTACAAGATTAATAGTTACACTAGGCATGAGTGGATTAAGGACCACAAGAATATGGTTTACTATACCCCTGCTTAAAAAAATACTTTATTCCTAAACAAAAAAAACCCCCACACTTAGTAATGGGTATTTGGACAGCAGGTAGTAGAGCCCTGCACCATGATAGAGCTTTCTGTACATTCACACAGAATGGCCAAGACAAGGTGTGTAATGACAGACCTTTGGAATGAAGCAATCAGCATAAAATAGATTGCTTGAGGGCTTTTATGCAGGTACAGTTAATGGCAGTGCTTCCTACAGCTGTATTTTATACTGTTAACACTGCTGGAGGGACAGTGTCAGAGCAGTTACATTCTATAGTTATGTAAAAGCTGAATATACAACTGAATATATTCGTTGCTTCTAATGCACTAGACAAGGTAACACACTAACGTGGTTAAGCAGAGGTGGTGTCTGACCACTGCCGAGTACTGAACGCAGTAATTCGAGGTGATATTCTTCAGAAGAGAGCAAGAACTGCTGTAAACAGTTTGACTCAAACAGTTTTGAGGGTCTCTAAGGTAAGTTGAGCAGTGCTGTCACTCTACACACAGGCATCGTGCCCTGCTGCCCGCCCCTGGGAGTCGGTGTGCTGTAGAAAAATGTTTCACAAGCTTCTAGATCCTGCTGTTCCAAATGCTGTTTGTAGGTAACTAAAAGAAAACTGACATACACACCGTTTATTTGGTGCTGCTGCCCACAGTGATCCTGCATTGGTTCTGGTGGTGGTTTAGGACTTGAAGACGTGCACAGCCCGTACCACATACTGGCGGCAGATGGGGCACTCGCTCATCCGCTTGCCGCACTTGGTGCAGGTGACCATGTGGCCACACTCCAGCAGGACGCAGTCGATGACAGCATCCATGCAGATCCGACACAGGTTGTCATCATTGTCGTTCAGCTGCATCTTCTCCCCCTCTGGAAACCAACAGAGACATGCACACATCACACAGGCCCTGCAAAACCCTATTCTAGCCCAGGCAACCACTCAACTAACTCTACATGAAGCAGTGCTGATCCTTGTTCACAAGTTTTTCCAACCCACAGCTAAGCATTAGTTAATCTATACTCCTTCACAAAAGCAAAGAAACAAGAATCAGAAAGCCCTTCAGAAAACAGCCAATACTTGGATTCATTCTTTAACTCGGGGACCATTTTCAATTCAGAATACAAGGACTGTGAAATAACATGCTGGATTAAAATTCAGAGCATGTTGGTTTTCCATCTCTGAGCTTACTTCAGAACACTTTCCACAGATGATTAAACACAATAATAATAATAATAATAATAATGATAAAGCAGATTAAGAAGTGGAAGCCTTAAGTAGGCCAAAAAGGTGGCAGAACTGAGTAAAACCTGTCAAGTATCATTGCAGAGCAACACCATCCCCTATTATCCAAATGTTCTGTCAGACCATGTTGAAAACAACGACCCAAAACCTAAGTTTAAAAAGCTTTATTTCAGACCAGTTTTCAATTCCAGTCTATGTCCAAACTGAGGCTCTCACCTAAGCCATGCTTTGACATTCAGTAACAGTCCCCCACACCCTCACAATCCTTCTCCACCCCAATTAGCTGATTATTTCACACCCGATTGTCACAGTCCCTGCAGGGCAAGAGCTGACACAATCTGGCTGTGCAGTAGCCCAAGGCTATTGAGTTTTCCAGTCACCACAGTCCCCAGTTCTGTACAGCCTGACCGTGGGACACAAGGATGACACAACAGGCAGGCATGTTTCCAGGTGGGAATGACATCAAAAAGTTGCTCCTCTGATTGTACTTTGTGAACTGGAATTGGTCTGTGGATGTACCACAGCCTTGCAAGTAAAGGGCTCCAGTTGTGTAGCATTAACAGAGGGTGGAAGAACACTAGTGCCTGAGCTGCAGCCATGGAACCACCTTATCAAGGGAACGTGGACCAAGACCAAACCACTTGGACTTCTGCCGCTGTAGCTTTTAATTCTGTACCACAGTAAAAGGCCTGATCTGCTCTGATCTGTTGGCAGCTACTGAGCAGCTCTCTCACTAATGCCCTGTGAAACCTAATAAAGGCCATGAAGGTGCCAATTTCCATGTTCTCTGAGGAACTGGTTCTCGGTTGTGCAATTTTCCCCTCTCTGTGAAAGCTGAGCACTCCAGGCTTCAGGAAAGTCTTAGAAAACCAGCACAATCCTGGAACACTTCAATTACTCACTAGAACCATGCTCAGCTGCTCATGGTGCACCTTAAATTGTTAAATGCCATCATTCCAGCTGTCCAGCTGAGCAGACCAAGTTAGATACCAGGTCCTTCTGTTGGCAGAACTAGCAACCAAAACCAGAAGTAGTCTTAAGAAAGGGAGAATAAAATAGAAACCTACGTGTCTTGTGGTTTTCCTCGCTTTCTCTGTACAGTCTGCTGACTTTTTCCACAAGTTCCCATTTTTCACAGCATCCTGAGTAGTTGACAAAATTACATGCAAGTATTTCCTTCAGCTGACGAACGCTCAACCCTTCAATGTCTTCCAGACTTGAAATATCAGACAAAGATGCCCTCACTCGCTTTCTGGACAATCCAGGGGTCTGAAACACATCAATTGTATGGATTTAACTGTCCTGGTAATTTCCAAGCATCAGATTTGGTGTTACATTAAGCTGCAGCAGCTTGCTTTAAAAAGAATAGAACTTTAGCCAAGTATATGAGATAGGCTCTGCTCGACACCACAAACTCTGAACCAGCTAGAGCATGATAGCAAATGCTGTCAGATCTAAACACTTTGGCATAGAACATAGAATCATGGGACAGTTACAGCTGGAAGAGACCTTGAAGATCATGGAGTCCAGCCCAAAGATTTATTCTTTGGATAGTTCATATCTCACCTGCTCTTCTGCACTTTCTTCTTCTTCATTATTTATAGAGGACGTTTCCGTCTGTCCCTGTGTACAAAATGAAACTAATCAGGATAAACCCCACATTAAACCTTATAAAACATTTTCCTTTGTACTGAACAGATCACAGATGACAGTGACATATGGAGGTTTCAACTACTACTAATCATTATTGATTTAGGTCACCTCAGTCACCTAAACTAGTAATCTTATCTAGTAATCTGCTGGTTTCAGGTGAGAGGTACGAAATGCATTTTTCCTGCCACTCTGAACTGCACCAATAGGCATTTTATTTTAGTGATGGATGCCTATTAAAAGAGCTAAGCTATACCATAAACCAGACAGTAATTATTGTACCTGTAAAGGTGTTCCGGTCCCTGTGCTTCCCCTTCTGTTTGCAAGTTCTCCTTGAGAAGACACTGATACAGACATGGAAAATGGACGAGTAAAAAACCCCGAAGTCTGTGACCGTGAGGAATGCAAGCTACCAGTGTCCATATCCTCCTCTGAGCCTAACCCGTGATGGCACAGCACGAGATCCACCAAGTCTTCTTTCTCTCGGCAAGTATCTGTTGGTATGTTTCTGAGAACCAGATACTGACGCAGATCCTTTACTTTCAGTCTCATTAACTGAGGCCTCTGGAAGGCTGTTTCTTGCAGCAAGTGGCAAGTGGAACATCTTCTGAGATTCTCTTGTAAGACTGAACAAACTGAGCAAAAATCCTTCTTGCAGTCACAACACACGTGCTAAGGAGAAAGAGAAAAGAACCATTCAGCTGTGTCACAGAACGCAAATCCAGACCCTGCTCTTCCCTTCTCCAGGCTACAGAATTCACTATTAGTCTATCCATCATCCATTTTTACATACATAATTTTTAGGATTTAAGTATAGAAAACTGCCCTGTCAAATAGTTTTGCAGGTGTTCCACGGCAGTCCCTCACTTTTATAGCACTGTCATCTGGTTTGAGGGTCCAATGACAGAACAGTATGAATTAATGAAAAAAAAAGCTCAAGTTGTAGCTCAGCTAATAAACGAAACTGAAAGCCAGTCAATTTTGTGGTATGTTAAAATACTTTTGACTATACTGCCACTGTGTGTGTATACATACATATATATACACTGTGTATATAATGAGTCACTGTGTGTACATACACACACACACACAAGTCACATGTAACAACTACCATTATCCCCAAACTTCAAAGGACATACTTCTTCCTCAATTGATTGAAAGCAGAGCTTAAACAACATGAATCACATGGTAGGTAAATACTCCCAAAGGCCCAGATGTCATTTCTGAAGATAGCATTGTTCAAAAGACTCACTATAATATACAAAAGCTAAAACAGACAAGGCTTTCAGCAGTGATGTTAAATGGTCATCTCATCCACTGTGAACAAATCCAAACTCTTCAAGTTTTTCAGGATTTGGCAAATTAATATTTGCTTCAGAAAACATGCCTACACAACACTTAATTCAACAAAGCATTTGTCATGTGACCAATAGGACACACAGGAAGGGGGAAACAACACACAGACTGAGGAAAGAGGCTTTGTGTTTATCTAAACCTGCTGCAGAGAATTAGGTCACTAAGTGGACAAAAACATGATGCTGGGCAGTTGTGATATACAGAAATAATATTAACAATCTCAATTATCTGCCTCTGAATGAAGGAAGCGTCTGCTGGAGTGCAACAACATTTCACAGAACTAAGCGTAGTCAGGAAACCAACAGAATTACAGGAGTGTTTCACAGAAATGAGCTGCAACACTCTGTTACAAGTTTTTACCTTTTCCATCACCCAGTTTGTTCATCCCAGTACTCAGCCACTATGTTTGATATCATCTTCAAAACCAGATTTGTTTTAATGTTTAAGATTCTCAAGCTAAAACACACACCTTACAATTAAGAATTAGAATCTGGTAGTTTTTGGTCAGACTGGATCCAATGTGTCTATGACTAATGAACATCAGACCTCTTAACCTCTAATGCCGCCTGACATTAATTTCCTGTGACCTCAGAATAAGACACTTGCTTCCTCCTTGGCTATCTGCCTCACACGTCCTTATCTAAAGAAAAATACACACTCATCTCCCAGGACACTTACAGATCAGTTCATATGAGTACAATAGAAAATTTCTATTTGCAATAGAAAGTAGCACTCACCTTTTTCCTAAAAACTGAAAAGGAAAGTCCACAGGCTTTGCAGACAATGTTAGCACCTGCTGCAGTTGGAGACTGATATGCTGAGAAGTCTGTATTTGGTGCAAATCTGAAGGGGCCAGCTCCTCCCCCAAAGCCAGTCTGCTGGCCACGGACAGCTCCAGTCCCCATGACTTCATTCAGCAACCCACAGCAGGAAGCCCACATGGAAGTAGCTCCTGCCTGAAAATGTTCACAAAGCAGACAAAGAGAATTAATATTGGAAAGTCCACATCAGATGGAACTTGCTACTGAAGAGCTACTTCATCTGTCATCATCCCAAAAGCATGTGGTGTGAATTCCCAGAGCAGCAGGAATTCAGCACACTAACGTTTATAACAGCTGAACAACCTCCACTTCCCAGCTGCAAACCAAAGTAGGTAAGATTTGGTTCTGTGAGGCTCATGCTGGCAAGAGGAGCTCAGCTTCATAATTCCTTTTCTAACAAAGTTCTGCACAAAAAGGGTAAGGAATTTGAGGAGGTAACGCAACAGCAGAGCAAAGGAAGAGACTAACAGCCAGTCATAGGTGGGGGGTAAAACCTGAAATGATGACACAATTTATCATCATTATTGCAGAGCTGTCTCCTGCAGGATCTTCTCCATACCTAATCCAGCTATTCCATGACTCACAACAGAACTCCCTCTAAAAAACATGTTTCTAGGTTTTCAAACAAAAAAAGTAACAAATAGATCACAGAGGGTTAGGCAGTGTGGAGTTCCTAGACATGTGGAAAGATCAGACTTTTTCCAGTCCTTCTTTGAAAAACTAAAACATCAGGAGGAAATACATCTAAGAGCTGTTGAAGAAGCATATGTACTGGTTGTCAAGTTGGAGTTTGATGGCATTTAGAGTGATCTTATGTTTGCAAGATTGTCTATACAAACTGTCTCTGATCCTGGAGATGACTGGTGGCTGAGAAGCCTGGATAGAAGAGGTATATGGAGCTTAAAGGGCTACAGAGTTACTGACAAAATACTACATGCAGTGGCAAATAAAGATAACTTCCTGCTCACACTGCATACAGTTAAACCATGGACAAAACAATGTGGTGTTTACTCCAACACACTGAAATTTCTTGAGGGGTGGGTTCCTGGGCTATGCTTGTAGGAAGAACATGTCAGCTCTTCCCCCATCTTGGCTTCTACTCTTATGAACAAGCTCTTCTTGGCTTTTTCTAAATAGGAACAGCCCAATCCCATACTGCTGAGGGTTTGCTCTCAGGAGAGCAATCTTAATTTACCAGTATGAGACCCTGCAGTGAACCCACCAGACCAGTATGACATAACACCTATCATCACACAAACCTACCCACAGCACTACTGCACACACAATGCCACACACACCAACAGGAGGAGTCCAAACATGGTGTTGCAGTTACCAATGAGATTCCCCAAGGAAAATCAGATAGTGGTTGGATTTCAGTTTTTAGTCATATAATCTTATAACATTAACAAAAAAAATTTTCAATACAAAAATAAATTGCTGCTTTTTGTCCCTCAAAGCCTTTAGTGCTAGAGTCTGTCAAAAGAACCTCTCCCAAGTAGCAAGCAACAGAAGGAGAGGAAAGGAAACGGCCTGAAGTTTAGGGAAGGTTCAGGTTGGACATTTCTCTACTGAACGAGTGACTCAATACTGGAACAGGCTGCCCAGGGACATGGCAGAGTCACCATCCCTGGAAGTGTTCAAAAAACATGTAGATGTGGTACTTAGGGAGATGGCTTAGTGGTGATTTGGCAGTGTTAGGTTAACAGACTCAATGATCTTACAGGTCTTTTTCCAACCTTAATGACTCTATGACTGTAGAAGTGCATAATCTACTTAAAGTTGGAGTTTGGACTCCAAGTTGTTTAGGTCACATGCTTAATTACTTCATGTGGCTCACTGAAACCTACAAAAAAAACCAAACAAAAGCAACAACAAAAAGAGGCAAAGAGGAAAAATTGCTTTTGAGACTTTTAGTTCGTACTGTAAAACCTAAACCAACCACAACATGCACTTCAGTTCAGCAAATGATAGTGCTTTCATTCCTGCAGTAACTAGACTGATTTCTATGTTCAACTTCACATTTGCCCTGAACTAAACAGTTTTGTTACATCTGTACGAACTTAATAACAGGGATATGCCACAACATCTCCTGCAAGCCCCTGAGCACAAAAGGTAACAAAAAAGCCCTCACTCAGGTTTAGAGAGCAGCTGTGTGAAACAGTGCCACAGGACCAAACATGTTCTACAACAACACTTTCATATAAGTGCCTTAATTACGAAGCACCAAAACATCTCTTCAACCCACACAAACCTGGTATTTCACTTTTACTGCTGTAAGCTGACATTAAAAGTGTTGCAATAAAGTGAAACATCACACACGGTCATTTTGCTTCTAAGGTGTCCAAAACATAACACTCTGTGCAATAATAACATCAAATGTACGTGCAACAAATTAAATTCATAGTCTAATTTTACAGGTGTTTCCAGAGTACAATTCATCCCAGGCACAACAAGAAGGCTCCATGCCGTGTGCACCCCACAGGTAGGAGAAAATCTTTCTAAGCTTCCTGCAAACGGAGTCGAAGGAGGATGAACTTCAGTGGCCCTTCACTGACCTCCAGCCAAGACACAGGGAGCCCTAGCATGCGGGTGTGCTCACCGATGCACCCTCCGCTTAGAGCCTGCCTGGTGTGTAATCAGGCTTCTGTGACAATCATTAAACTACCATCAAATCAAGACTTGTTCTCTGTTTTTCAATAATAAAGAGTGGAAACATCAATATTAATTTTTTCCTACATAAAACAAGATATGCATAATTACCTTACTTTATTAGGCAAGAGTAATTAACTTTTCAGAAACATGTTCTGAAAACTAATGACTAATCCAAGACAGCTCTAAGTTTTAAAACTTGGGACTTCTGAAAAATATTTTTTCTTATCCTAAGAGAAAGTTGTTAGCTGCAGAAACATTAATGCTTCACGTAATCTTAATGAGCTAACTTTATATTGAAAGGATTTAAAAATAGCCACATACAAATAACAGAAAAATAACAACAACAAAAAAGAACCAAAAGGGTTTGTTCCATTTTATGACTGTTTTTTTGGGGGGGGTAAAGGCAGCAGCAGGATACACAGTGACCAAATGCACATAAGACAGTTGTGACCACAACCTCTGCCAGATAGTTTAACACCTGCTTCTTTGACTTATTTAAGAGCCTGTAACAACTGCTCAGGCACCACTATCAATACCAAGGAAACACGTATTTAGGAAGTTTTTGTAACCCTTTTTGGAGATACGAACATGGTTAGCACCGAATAGAAAATCTCTTTACACTTACTGCCAAGCATCCTGTCATTCTAAGGTGAAAGGTAAGGCAACATGGCCATCATTCTCTCCTTTAACTAAGTCTGCTGTGGATTCTTTCTGTGCAGTAGTCTCATTAACTGATAATTGAATTACACTGTCTAGGCTCTTCCTATTACCCTGTAGAAGAAATGAGACACCATGCTGAAAAGCACCAACCCAAGACATCAATAAGACATGCAACGAAAACCCCCCTCCCTTGAGAATTAATTAAAACATTGCCAATTTTTGCACCCAAAGCTTTCCAACTACATCACTCACCACTTCCATATTACCTTCTCACAAGCTGCCATCAGCTTACATGCACCCTACTGGACAAAATCCTGGCTTTGAACTTCTCTGCTTTAAGGGCATTTGGTGACCTGATGAGAGTACTATCACAGACAGACACCCACCCAGGAAGCTGGCAGGCTCTGTGCTGCTCCTCATACATCTGTGCAAGCAGGACGTGCTGTCAAAGCTAGTGGAGCGGCAGTAAGGATTTTATTCCTTTTTTTTTACCTGAAATTTCGTCTTCACACCCACGCTGAGATCAAGCAAAGCTTTCTCAGAGATCAAGCAAAGCTTTCTCAGAGATCAAGCACCCCCTGAACCCGCCGCACTGGGAGATCCCCACAACCCGCAGCCCTCACCTGAAAGCCCAACGACAACTCCGGCAGAGGCCCTCCCGGCCAGCCCCTGCCGTGCCCCCCGAATACCGACTCGGCAGGAGCTGGCCCCCCTCACAGGCCCAGCCCCCAATGCACCGCCCCGAGCTCGGCTCCGTCCCGTTCGGAGCTTTCAACTTCCGTTACCGGCGGGGATCAACCACGGTCGGTGTGTGCAAACGGGCGGGGGCTTGCCTCAGGCGGCGGCAGTTCCAGGCCCTGCCCTGCTGCTGAGTCAGTGGAGAGCACCGAGGCTCCTCGGTAAGGCGACCCCCGGCCCCAGAGTAACGAGGCAGGCCCAAGGTGGGACAGCAGACGGGGTGAGGCGAAGAGGGAGGGAGGGGCCGCACGGCCCGCCCCACCGGGGTCCCAGCCCCGTCACGCCCGGTTCGGCCCTCTCGTCGTAGCACAGGGAACGACACTCTCCCAACCGCAGGACACCCACGCTGCCGCCCTTTTACCTTCATGGCCGCTTCCCCGCCACCACTTTTAGTTCAGCGCCGTCCGCCACCGCCTCAACCAGGCGCCTTCCGCCCCCCGCCGCGGGCCCCCGCCCTGCGCCGCGCTCCGACGGGGCCGCCTCACGGAGGGCGGGTCTTCCCGCTGCGCCATACGCCATTGGCTGTCACACCGCTGACAGCGAGCAGGCGGAGCCAATGGGAGGAGAGGAAGCGGCTTGTGTGTTGGCGGGGGCGGACGTTCCGCGGGCGCGAAGATTGGGGGGGGCGGACCGTGAAAATACCCCTCAAAGACGGGGCGGGAAGGTCACTGACAGCTCTAAGTGTGTAAACAGAAATAAGAGAGAACTTTTACCTCATGGTTTTGGGTTGCCTTAGGTGGGTGTCATCGCCCACCGAACTTCCTGTGACTGTGAGGAGTTACAGCAGCCCTCTGGCTCAGGGCTGGACTCAGTCCAGCAGTCCAAACACAATTAAAAGCCTTAGTGCTGTAGGTGAGAAGCCAAAGTGCTGGTTATTTTACTCAGGTGATAATCTTTTAATAGTAGAAAAGGAGGTGGTTATTTAAAAACCCAGTTCCAGCTAGCTTCTAGATCCCATTATTGTTTTCTCTATGCTATGAATGGGATACAATAATAATAATAATAGGTTGTAAGAACTGAAAGCTTTTAACCAGAAGATTACATTAAAAAAGCCCCAACAATACAAACCCAACCAAGCCTTCAGGGAAGCTTTACATAAGAGCACACAGGGCCAAGAACAAGGCAGGCCTATGCCAAAATGAGGAACAGACAAAGTGGCTGAAAATAAATGCTGAACACAAATCAAATTTACTTGTACAAAAGGTTACACGCAGTCGTTAATGATTTCTGCAGGCTGGAGCTATTTTTGGAGCAAGTCAGATACAAGAACACAGTAAAAAAAAATCAGTATGTAATTGCCATGTGAATGACAGAGCCTTGGCAGCACTAGCATCAAGAGTGGATATTTTGTGCAGTCCAACTTCTGGATCTTAATTCTAAATCAGATCATCTGTTTTTGGAAATGTTTGTGCTCCTTGGCAAGCTTCTGATACACTATGAACTTTTACACGATTTAATACAAAATGTCTTTTTTCCTCTCCCAGTAATAGCTTGCAATTTTAGTCAAAGCAAGTGAAAAGAGAGTAGAAAAGCCTCCTCAACACCGTGTTGGAACAAGCAACAAGTTAAAAACTTCTGTCACCTAAACTATTGATTCAGAGTAACCCCTGAAGCACCACATTACACACAGTTTTTTTAATAACCTTACATTAAAACACAGGAGTTGTTCCTCATGCAGTTGCTGTAAGCAGGGTAAAAAAAAAAAAAAGCTCTGTCCCACAAATGTGCCAAACTGAACAAAACCTAATTTTTTTCCTTTAGCTCTGCTAAGGACTTGCCAACAAGAAATTCTCCCAAACACAGATGTGTTAGGGAGTAATGTGGGCCTGACAGAGCTGAGATCTGGTGACTATGCTGGCAGCTGCAGCTGCCGCTCCCACCTTAATTTCAACAGATCGTGATGAATCATCTTTGTAACATGTGATTTGAGATCACTTTTCATGCATTAGCATGTCTAAATTGTAACCATGTAAATTGTTTTTAAACAAGGAATTTTTAACTTTGCTGGCTGCTCTGTGTCTGAAAAGTAGCATTTGCAGAGGTTCTATTAATACAAGACTTGTCCTCACTGAGCCTTCTGGGTCATGCCAAAGAGGCATTAAAAGATTTAAATCTATTAATGCTAGATGTCCCATTTACTTCTGCCATGAAAAAACAAGTGATGATGACTCGCTGCAGCTCAGTAATCTCCCAAGATTTTACACATCACGAGGGAGTGAGAAACAGAAGTGATTCTTACCAGGAATATTCACTTGTTTTTAATGTAACAATTTGCAAAATTTTATAGTACAGTTAAAAGAAAACAAAACAAACCACAAGTTAATCACTGGGCTTTGTTTGGGAATTTTGTATTATTATATAGGGAGAATAACAATAGTATTCATTTTTTATACCAAGTAACTTTCAGAAGGTTTTCAGGTTAGAGAGACTTGACTTGATAGATTCAGTATTGTGCTAAATATCTCTAAACCCAGACTGTGGCTATTTCACACTTCCTAAGCTCAAGCATGTTACTCAGCCTATTTTAGGCAAGGTAAAAGATGACTTTTTCAACTGTGTTACCTAATCCTGCATTTAATACAATCCAAAATTATCTCTCGTTGCTTATTTGGGGAGGCCTGGTTTTAAAGCATGTGAGTTTATTTAAATACGCTTCAAAAGGGTAGTCTGAATGTGCTCTGTACCATGTGCTGAAGGATTGTCAGCAGCGTTCTCACGTTGGCTTCAGAGAATTACACTGAAATGTCAAAACCAGATGTCTCTTGTTTCCTTTTTCCTCCCAGTTCTGCACAGGCTGGCTGCACCCTGGACCTTATCTCATCTCCTGTCCCTCCCCACCAAGTCACACCACCATTTCAGCGTTTCCGCCCAAACCGCCATACTCTGTTTTCAGGAAATGTCAGTAAATTGACCTTTTAACATAATAGCTGTAGTTATTTCCTGATATAGTTCAAGGAATATTTAGTTTCTTAAGGGAAGGAAGCTATCATTAATTATACCAGCAGCAACTAACTGCAACACTAAGTTTCTTAAACCTAAACGTATTCTGGAACACGACTTGACTTCGCCTCCTCTTCCTCCTCTTCCCACCCTCAGACATGACTCAGGAGGAACTCAACTGAAATCCTCAAGGACATGCAGATGTGTTATAATATTGAGTTTTGTTTTGATCTCATTTACAAAAACGAGAACTATTATTAATAATTGGAGTATTTTCTTTGGGAACGTGATCCCTTAATGAAGTACTTTAACAGATCATTGAGAAAATAAAAACTTATGTGTGGAAATATATTGCATTGCAATTAATTTGGTAGAAATCCAATCTAACAGGAGTGAATTCACTCCATGGTGTTCTCTGGCTGCACCAAGGAGATGCTCGCCCCAGAGCATGGATCAGTCTCCCTGTATAGCCTAGTGAATCCCCCATGGAGGGCACGACTGTGCCATGTTCTCACCAAGCTGCTGGACTTCAGCCTCCTCGGCATGGTTCTCCTCACTGAGACACAGGGTGGCAACCACACCTGGGACAACACAACACCAGCAGCAGCTCGAAAGTGAAGAGACTTNCAGGGCGGGCTGGCGCCGCCATGGCGAGCGTCCATGAGAGCCTCTACTTCAACCCGATGATGACGAATGGTGTGGTGCACGCCAATGTCTTCGGCATCAAGGACTGGGTCACCCCCTACAAAATGGCGCTGCTGGTGCTCCTGAGCGAGATGGGTGGCCCCGGCTCGTTGCTTGGCTTGCTGGAGCGTCGGCGGCTCAACCGGCTGCTGCTGCCGCTGCTGCAGGTCGGGGATAGGCCTGGGCCTGGGCCTAGCCCTGAGGGGGGGGGAGAAGGAAGGGAGGGTGACCCCAAGGGGCCGCTTTTGTTGTGGCCTGTCGTGACATGTTGCTCTTCTCCCCAGGGCCCTGACATGCCGCTGTCGCAACTGCGCAAGGCCATTGAGGAGTCTTGCCCAGACCTGGCCACCTCCGTGCTCATCAGGTGGGAGCCGGAGCTGCCCTCGGGAAACGCTTAAACCGAGTCCCTGCGGTCGGAGGGGGTGGGTTAGAGTTGCTGAAGGCTGGACATCGATCCTCTTGTGGGCTTGTCGTGGAGGGAGGCACGAGGTTGCAGCGAGCTGAGCTTCCCTGCTAAGGAGCTGGTTGGGTTGTGCAATTAATCCATTCCCCCTTGTAGTTCCTGTATTCTGTGTTGGAAACGTGAAAACAGCACGGGTAGTACCAATATTTCTGTATAAGATGATAAAGTTATGTGCATGTTCTGCATTATGAGTATCTACTCAGAAGTGCTCTGAAATGTGTAAATGTATAGTTTAAAAAGTCATACATTTGGAGTAAAAATATACCTCTACAGTTGTCTGAGTTCCCATAAGTGAGTTGTGAAAAGTGCACAAACCAAGCATTGAAACCATCTGTTTTAAAGTTTCTGTGATGCAGAAGGTCTGTTTTGATATTAGCTAACTTGCTAAGCAGTAATAGTTTTAACAATCAGTCTATTTAGGGTTCCTAATCGCTCTGTTAAAAGAACAACAATATTTTCTAATTGTTCTCTTTATTAAAATATTTGTTTACAGGAAAAAATCATTATTATTTGTCTTATTGATAATATTTAATAATTTATTTGGCTTATGAGTGTAAAAACCTTCTGGGCCTAATGAGTTAGCTACGTCTTGGTTCTGTTTGTGTTTACTCATCTATACCTGACATAGAAAAATATATTTGATGCATATTATTAATACCCTAAATGTAGTTTTCTTTCACTATTTAGGTTAAAACTTATGGCAGAAGGAGAGTTGAAAGATATGGAACAATTTTTTGATGACCTTTCAGATTCGTTTACAGGGACAGAGCCAGAAGTTCATAAAACAAGTGTAATAGGTAACTGTTATCTATAAGCTATGTTTGATAAGATATCTATCATTGATGTTATTACTCAGTCTACAGCTTTTTCTTTTTAGGGAGATAGAAAGATTGCATAATAAGATTTTTCTCTGGCCCTGGTGTTTCATATTAGCCAAGAATTTTGCATGCTGTGCAGTTCTTAGTGATCTTAACAACTTCTCTGTGGTCAGATAGCCTGTGGGATTTACCAGTAAGTTAATACCAGATTTGCACCCTGCAAAATTGAGTTTTATTAGTTGGTAGGATGGGATGAGACACTTAAGTGAAGTTAAATAATGTGATCTAAGCTTCTGGTTATGATGATTTCTAGTCTCCTCTGTGAAGCAGCAACTCCACAGCCAGTTGTCCTAACAGATGTTTTCCTTTGCAGGTCTATTTCTGCGCCATATGATCTTGGCATACAATAAGCTTTCTTTCAGTCAGGTCTATAAACTTTACACTGCACTGCAGCAGTACTTTCATAACGATGAGAAAAAAGGTGGAATTGATGAGAATGATATGGAATTGACAAATGCAGAGGAACTGGAGGGGAAAATGGAGAAAGAAGAACTCGATGAACCTTTAAGGTGATTATTAAAGTCTTTCCTGCTTCTTAAGACGAGTCTTATTTCAGATTGTTTCTGTATGCGTCAGACTAGACTTAAGCTTTGTCCAGCTCACGATGCTACTCCAGTTAAACCTTCCAAACACCACCAATGCTAGTCTAGGCCCTGTGCTTGTCCTATCAGTAACGACCTGAGCTGTGATACTGAGATGAAGTGGGCTGTGATCTCGGACTTTCTTAAAGCCGTTGTAGAGGCTGGCGGCTCTCCGCTTCCTTGGTGCCACCGTGTGGTAACAGCTGTAAATGGCAGCAGTTCTGCTCAGCCTCGTAGAAGATGGCAGTTAGCACCTTCTCACACTCACCTAGGGGAATCGCAGGCTAAAGGCTAGATGCTGCCCCCAATTCCCTTCTGCACAGCCCACTGCTGAGTGAATTCTCTGGTTGTGCTAGTGTGTGAGGTGCTAAAGCTGTTGGAGAGGTGACTTTTGCTCCCAGCAAGGAAAGATTGCTTGCTAAGGAACAGTTAAGCTTAGTGGGTTTGGTTTCTCTTCTCCAAATAAAAGAACTCACATCTATGTACATGAAAAATGAGATGCAAATATTGAGACTTTTCATCTGCTAAGGAGGTTCTTCCCTGTAAGAATAATCCTAAAAGCGTTTTGTGTATCCATATATTTAAAAAGTACTTTTTAAATGGTCTTTGTATAAGCTTGTGCCTGCTCTGTGACAGCATGAATCAGTTAACAGCTTTTGGAGCCAGGCAGTATGCTGTAGTTGATGTCTCTCCATGGAATAAATATCTGTCTGCTCTTGCAGAACAGCTGTTTTCTGGAGTGAGGTATGTGGCCAAAGTGCCAGTTTATGTCATTGTGACTATCTTCAGAAGAAAGGAGAAACAGCAAATCAATCCCAAATCTTTCTATCTGCTGTTTTCCTTATGGTAACATTCATATTGACTAGGATCTCTGCAGGTTGAAGATTACAGCTGAACTGTGTGAAATCATTTGGATTGCTAACTTTGATGTCATAGATTTGATTCTATATTAAGTTTTCAACTTTTACTTTCCTTTCATGCTTTGAACTACAGTATCTCAGAAAATTTCATAAAGGAAAAGTATGGAGTGTCTGATAAAATGTATTTCCTTGTATTTTATTTCATTGCCCTTCTTTCTAACTGGAGTGTTCTTATCAGGGAAGAAGATATAGCTTGCAATGGGCCCCTTTCCCAGAAACAAGCAGAGTATTTTCTTTCCCAGCAGGTATGTTCATCTTGAATACAGTTGAATAAATGATCCATAACATGAATTTCACCTTCAGTTTTATCCACAGTGTCAGACATCATGTTTTCTTAGATCTGTTGTTCATAGAATCCTAGAATGGTTTGGGTTGGAAGGGACCTCTGGAGGTCATCTAGTCCAACCCCCCTGCAGTGGGCAGGGACATCCCCAACTAGAGCAGCTTGCCCAGAGCCCTGGCAAGCCTCACCTTGAATGCCTCCAAGGATGGGAACTCAACCACCTCCCTGGGCAACCTGGGCCAGTGTTCCACCACCCTCGTGGGGAGGAACTTCTTTCTAATGTCCAGTTTAAATCTACTCTTCTCCAATTTAAAACCATTGCCCCTTGTCCTTTCACTGCAGGCCTTTGCAAACAGGCCTTCTCCAGCCTTCTTGGAAGTTCCCTTTAGGTACTGGAAGGTCACTAGTAGGTCTCCCTGAAGCCTTCTCTTCTCCAGGCTGAACAATCCCAGCTCCCTCAGCCTGTCCTCAGAGCAGAGGTGTTCCAGCCCCTGAGCATTCTCATGGCCTCCTCTGGACCTGCTCCATCAGCTCCATGTCCTTTCTGTATTGAGGGCTCCAGAACTGGACACAGTCTGTGCAGTGTGCAGCTTTGTTGATTATTCCAGCTGGTAAATACAAAATGGAGCAGAAATACACATGGGCACAAATGTCAGTAAATGCACTGCATGCTTATAGCAGCTTACAAAAAAAAAAATACATGTAATACATGCTGTTTCATGTTTTCATGCATTTTAAACATTTCAAGTGACTTCTCTGTCCCATTAAGTTCTTCACTGTTAGGTCTTGTTGAATCCAGTAGCTTGATCATGGCAAGTAGAGTTGGGTTGGGTGAGAAGACAAGAGACTGCAGTGGTCTGGCACAAAAATGGATTTTAACTGCAGTGATACTCTCTTATACTGTGTTTTTTAGCAGATGTGATTTATGTAGATTATCTGTACCTGTGTGTATTTCCCCCCCCCTTCCTAATTAGAGTTTTATGGAGGAATTGGGTTGTTTAGGAGGGTTCTGAAATTTGAGTCTTTTTATTATTCTGTAATGCTTATTCTAGTAACTAGATTATTGTAATTTTTTTATTAATTGATCTACTTGCTAAAATAAACTGTAGAGTTATTTAGTTTCTTGGGTTTTTTTTTTTTGTGTGAAGATACATGTAATTCTAGTGAATGATCTGTTGTATTAGCTTTTCAAGGAGAAGCTTAGAATTCTTGAAGTACCTTTAAACAGTCCTTTGAATAAGCTTCTATTGTACTTGGTTTCTCTGATCTCTGGAAAGTGAATGCTATAACACAGTATAGGATAAAACTGCCACTGATGTTTCAGTGTCATAACAGACAGAGCTGTTAGAAAATCTTCTTTAATGTTCAATCTAACTGAATAATAACCTGACAAGCATGTATCAGAATATATTTGTATTCCTCTAGTTGGAGTTACATTTTTACTTTCAGTTTTCTATTTTTATTCCAGGCTTCTTTATTAAAGAATGATGAAACAAAGGCTCTTTCTCCAGCATCTTTACAAAAGGAATTGAACAACTTGTTAAAATTTAATCCAGACTTTGCTGAAGCAGTAAGTATCTTTTTTCCTTCATCCAGAATGGCTGTAAAGGGATTTCTTATCTCTAGGATGGGATTATTTGGGAGTGATTTATTCTGTATTGAAATATAAGAAGATGATAAAAATGTTATCAAGTTGCATATAAATGTTTAGTAATTCAGACTGAAACTCCTGAAGGTACAGAAACCCTGATTAAGCCTAGTACTTAATAACATGTCTAGTTTTATGCCCAGATATAATTCTCTTAATTTTGGTAGCACTATATGAGTGTGTTCTTCTAGAGCTAAATCTAAAACTTACTTCTTTTTGCACATTTTCCTAAGAAATTTCAGGCTTTAACTCCCATAGCTTAAAAATCAGCATTTAGTGCAGTATCTATTGATCTTTCTTAGTGATGTTCACTTTACTTTTGGTGCTGAATAGTGATTTATACTGAAAGTAATAGGCATCTTCCACTGAGAGTTGGTTCCAGACCTGGTTGTCTGACATAAAGGGTTTTCCTGCCCAGACCTCAATACCAATGCTTGTGCTTCTGAGTATCTTTCTGAGCACAGGCACAGTGGGAGTCATGCCTGCATTCCCACTCTTGCTTAGCACATAAATACAGGGATTCCACCTATGTAGAGGTCGTGGAGCAGGTGGGATAATTCTGACAGCTAGATCTTGGCCTATGGGACACCATTTAGAAGATCCTGCTAGGGAAAACAAGCAATTTTATCCAACTGTTACTAAAATTCTGCACAGGTAGTATCAGTATTGCTGCAACTTTCTGATGAAGCATTTTCATGGCTGTGCAGTTGTTTCATGGGCGCACTTGTTGGGCAACATGTCTCAGTGTCAAAGATACAATTACAAACAAAACCTTTGCTTTAGTAGTTGTATATAGTTAAAGCTGTTTTCGCTTCATTTTATAGCATTACTTGAGTTACTTAAATAGCCTCAGAGTGCAAGATGTCTTCAGTTCAACACACAGCCTCCTGCATTACTTTGACCGGTTAATTCTGACTGGAGCAGAAAGCAAAAGCAATGGGGATGAAGGTTATGGTCGGAGCCTGAGATACGCAGCTCTGAACCTGGCAGCACTGCACTGTCGCTTTGGCCATTAGTAAGTACTGCACAACTCAAACCCATCTGCCTGCACCTCCTAAGTGCTAATAAGAATCATAGAATCATACAACAGTTCCAGCTGGAAGAGACCTTGGAGATCATCAAGTCCAGCCTTTGTCCTAGCCCTAGCAACCTGCTAAATGATGCTCCCCAATGCAACATCTACCTGTCTCTTAAACACCTCCAGGGATGGGGACTCAAGCACCTCCCTGGGCAGCCTGTTCCAATGGCTGACAACCCTTGCAGCAAAGAAATTCCTCCTAGTATCTAGCCTGAACCTCCGCTGGCGCAATTTCCATCCATTTCCCCTTGTCATATCACTCTCCACCAGGGAGAACAGACCAGTCCCTGCCTCTCTACAACCTCCCTTCAGGTAGTTATAAGAGAGTGATGAGGTCTTCCCTCAATCTCCTTTTTTCCAGGCTAAACAGGCCCAGATCCCCCAGTCTTTCCTCATAAGGCTTATGTTCTAAGCCCTTTAGCAGCTTGGTAGCCTTTTGTCCCCGGATCTTCGTTCATGAAGCCTAGCCATGATGATGATGAGCCTTTTGTTGATTCTGAAAAGCTGTCCCAAGAAGGGAGTCTCTCAAACTACAGCTGTAGTTGGGTTGGGCTGGAATTTTCTGGGACCCTTGGTTTGGTTTGGTTTTGTTTTATTTTGACATTTATTTGGTTTGTGTAATAACTGAGCCCACTACAGCAGGGTGAGAGTTGACATTTGTCTATATCTGGTTGCAGTGGTTTCCTAGGTATTTAAGTTCTCAGTTGCTACGTTTCCATGTCAGTGGACATGAAGGCCTGTTTCCAGCTATAGTCTTAAGAAAGTGTGGGTAGTTTTCTGTTACATTCAAACCAACCTGGAGCTGGTGATCTGGAGGAAGAATAATTAAGAAACCCAAAAAGCCATCTGAGCTTTTCTTTATTTTAACATGCCATGGGGATGGCCATTGTTTTTATTTTATTGATAGAGCTGACTTTACCCATCTCCATACATGGTTTGCATTTATTGACTGCTGCCTGGATACATCATGTAAATGGAATGGAAATGGGAAGGACATCTGCAAAACTGAGAGCAACAACTTTTTCTGCAGAGGAAGACACTTAATGTTGCCCCTGTTCAAACAATAACTTGGCACATTGGCATGTACAGGGTTTGAAAGCCCACTTAGGAGCTAAGCTATGTTTTTGTAGTGG
Source organism: Bucco capensis (assembly GCA_013396975.1). Taxonomy (NCBI): domain Eukaryota; kingdom Metazoa; phylum Chordata; class Aves; order Piciformes; family Bucconidae; genus Bucco; species Bucco capensis. Next base: position 248,317 of record VWZO01003001.1, on the reverse strand, counting down.
CTTGCAGATGCCATCTTGCTTATTAACCTCAAGACTAGAATATATTACTGAAGTCCTAGGAGGGAAATGCAGACTTTCTCAGCAGTCTATTAAATCAGAGTTCTCTTCTGAGTGTGATATGCATAATTTAGATCAATATTCCTCTGTATTGTAATGCAGTATTTTAAGCACTCTGGGGAATACTAACATGTTCTCCCTTGTTTGTTGATAGCCAGCAGGCTGAACTTGCACTTCAGGAAGCCATCCGAATTGCGCAGGAGTCAAACGACCATGTTTGCTTGCAGCACTGCCTGGTAAGAAGATAGCTGGGTGGAAATGGAGGTGAAGTCACCTGTGGCTGTGTTATCTGAGCCTGTGCTCAGTGAACTGCTGCAGAAGTGCTCTTACAGTAGTATCTCACCAAATGCATCAGTCATTTCTTAAGACCATGCCCGCAGTGGGGTGACATTGCTTCTGGCAAGTGGGTCCCCCAGAGCAACAAACTGTAGGGACATCATGGAATGGGTTTGTTGCAACTTAGAATTGCTTTCTTAATCAGGAGTTGTGGTTCCAGAGTACTGAGATCCCAGGACTAAGCTTGAAGTTTAATTTTAAAGAGAAAAAGCATTTAATCAAATTTCTCCTTACTGTGTGTTGGATTCTCAAAGCCTGCTTTCGAGCAAAGAAAAATGAGGAGAGACTTATATTTATCTATATTTTTTTATAATTAACATAATTATATAATTATAACTAACATAGTTAACATCGTCAACCGTCCTGAGGTTCCTATGCATTACTCTGACCCTCCAGCACTGACTGGTGTGTCCAGCCAGTGTCCCAGCCTAGCTGCCCTTCTGCTGGGCAGCATTTAGTAGAAGTTTCCTTAGGATCAAATTAATTCTGAAAAGTGATTTGTATTTCCAGTGAGTTTTTGTGTGTTCTGTGCAAAAAAGTAAGAGAAAAGTGCTGCAGCCATTAGCTGTTTGCAATGAGATTGTAACTTTTTGCCTTTCTAGAGCTGGTTGTACATCTTGGAGCAGAAGATATTTGATAGCTGTGTTCTGCTGGAACACTCTGTAAACAAATCTTTACATTTTGGGTTGCCGGTAAGGCCATTTCCTTTTATCCTGAGCTTTATTCTAGGGCAGACACCTGTGATGAGGGGAGGGTACATGATAGGGGTTTGGGTTTTGAGGCTGATCTGTTCAAAATTTGTACATAAATCTAAACAAATCTCTTTTAACACTCCAAATTTTTGCTGTTTCTATTCATTTTACTCTTCATGTTAACAAATCAGAGTTCAGTAGCTTTAATGCTAGTGCATTATTGCATGACTCACTGTTTTTCTTTCTCACCTGTTTTTTTTTTTAGGCAGAATAACTCTCTGTGGCTACTAGCCTGGCCCCATGCACTATTTCAGGCTTAGGCCCATAGTGCAGTCTGCTGGTGCTTGAGGGAGGTTCTTCTGCCTCCACCTTCCCTGAAATTCAGTGCTGATGCTTTTGGCAGGGCTTTGAACACAGGTTTACCTGTAGAGCTCTTGTGAAATATTGCAAGGCAGCTCTCCCCTGTTTTGTGTACTGAATCTTGGCTGTTGAGATTTAGTTCTCTTTTCCCCAACATCTGTGCGCTCTCTGTTAACAGAATTGTTCTAAAAGGAACTAAACTGCCGATGTTGGGAGATGAGAGCAGACATGGCTGCTTGGTGAGGAAGGGGAGGGAAGGCTCTGTGTTTTTACAGCAGTTTCATCATTGGAGAAATCCAAGCACAAGTCCTGTCACCCTCTTTAAAAAGATTTCAGTGTGGGGGAGTAGAAATTACCTTTCACATCTAACAAAATGGCATTCACATATGTGTGGGTGTGCAGAAGTGAGTATTTAAAGAAATGCCTGGAGCAGTGTTCCTTTGTCTGTGCTGAATAACATCATCTCTTTGGGTTGTTTTTTTTTTCTTAGTTTAGAACTCTTGCTCCTGTATATTTTGCAAAGCATCAGTGTAAAAGCCTCATGTACTCCAATACTGTTGGTATTTTTCTTCCTTCTTCCCAGTACCTTGCTTCCCTGGGAATACAGTCCTTGGTTCAGCAAAGAGCTTTTGCAGGAAAGGCTGCCAACAAACTAATGGATGCTTTAAAAGATTCTGATCTGTTGCACTGGAAGCACAGCTTGTCAGAGCTCATTGACATTAGTATAGCCCAGAAGACAGCCATTTGGAGATTATATGGCCGCAGGTATTCTGTTTCTTTTGAACTCTTGGGCTAGCTCACTGGACTTGTTAGCACATAATGCATTTGGAGTTATCTCTATAGCTGTAACAAGTGACTCTGTCTCCCCAGTGCACTAAAGTAAAGCAATCAGGCTGTGATTCAGTACAGGCTGAGTGCAATTATTTCCGTTCTCTTATGTTCCTTTTAAAACTCATACTGAAGAAGAGATGGAGTTTCCATTTAGTAGTGGGAAACAGTGCATAAATTGTTCCTATGTCTCCATTTTCAGCATCTCTGTGCGTAGACTGTGTGCAGCTTTCAAAATGTAGTACTTGATGTGCCTCCACAATCCAGAGTTCCTCAAGAGCAGTTGTTTCACAAGTTTTCATTCTCCCCCAGGCCCTTGAGTTACCAGAAAATGTAGACTGTTGTCATAACCAAACCAGGTTAAAAATGGTGGTTGTTTGTTGCTTGAAAGCTAAAAGCTGTTTCTCTTGCGCAAGCACCATGGCACTTCAACAAGCCCAAACATTGCTGAGCATGAACAGTTTGGAGGCTGTGAACGTGGGCGTTCAGCAGAACAACACAGAGTCCTTTGCTGTAGTGTTGTGTCACCTGGCTGAGCTACATGCAGAGCAGGTGAGTTTTGTGGCTAGTTGCACAAACTGAGAGGATGTGTGGGTATTCCTGACACAGAGGGAGAGACTTGACTTGTGTGTTCTTCTGCCTTTAATGTATGCATTGAGGGTGAAGAAAATGCAGGGGTTCTGCTTGGAAAGTTCTTTTCCCTGAAGGCTGTGCTGAAATCAAGGGGAATGGTGCTTGCCCCAGTGTATGTTAAGCAGAGTGTTGTTTCTGTGTTACAGGGTTACTTTGCAGCTGCTTCTGAAATACTGAAACACCTGAAGGAAAGATTCCCTCCTGATAGTCAGCATGCCCAGGTAGAATATTTATAGTTTAGTCTGTAAATGATGTAACATATTATGCAACAGGATCTGAAATCTGTTATATCTGAGTTCTTTCCTCTGTATGCCTTTCTACAAAGCAGGGAAAAGATGCCTCTTGTTTTAAAACTGACAAAACATTTATTTCACCATAGCTTCCTAAGAGAAAAGCTATTTAAATAGAAATGTCATTGACAGAGGAATGTGCATCTGCTTCATGAGCACATATAGGAATTAAATGTTCTGCATTGATTTGGAGCTTCAAAGTTCTGTTTAATTAGTACTAGTTATTTTGGTCTATTGGCATCCAGAAATAACTGAGAGGACAGGCCAGTTTCTCTGTGACTCTAGGAAACACATTAACACAGGAGTCTGGCAGATAGCATTCACACTGAAGTTCTCAAGATTCCCTTAAATATAGTTTGGTTCTTCTCTTTTAGCTACAGAACAAGTCTACTGTTTCAGAACATTAGTAATGATTTCAAAGAGATTTTTTTTTACATTAAAATGCAGGCAAATAGATGAGCTTTGGTATTGAGACATTAATCCAGATCTTAGCATTTCCGTTGAGTAATTCAATAAATGGACAGTGGAGTTGGTTGTGTCTAGACATAGATATCCACAGAGGAAAATAAAATGTATGTTCTGACTTAGGAAATGAACAGGCACAACTTCTAAAACTTCTTCCTGGCTGTTCTTTGTTTAGCTCTGGATGCTGTTTGATCAGAAAATACAGTTTAAGAGAGCCATGAATGATGGCAGATATCAAGTGGCAGATTCTCTTGTCGCAGGAATTACAGCACTGAATAGCATTGAAGGGGTCTACAGGTAAGAAGTTGTGACTCTGCATACACTTGCAGGGGGTCCCATGAAGGGAATGACAAATTGAACAAGAGGGTTGCTGGCAGACACAGGTGCTTACCTGTTCTTCCCTTTCCAGAACTAATGATGGTGATGTTGTCTGACCTGTACAGCTTACTCCATTGGAGTATGTCCTACAATAATAATCTTTACATTGTTTCTCTGGACATATTAAGAACTGGAATAGCACTGCTGAAGTTGATGTAGTTCTAGAGCTGTAGATCTGTTGTGAGAATGCAAAATGCTTCTTCAAAATCTGCCATGGGAACTGTACTCAGAGCTAAGCACAAAGCAGAGTTTTGTGTTGAGTATTCAGGGATCTCAGGCCTGGTCTGAGCTTGAGTGTCTTCTTTTGTGTCCTGTTTCCACATCTCCAAAAAAATGTGATTTTTGACCCACCTTAATGGGTTCTTGTTTCTAAATGAGAATGACATGTTAGAAATAGATAGGATTAAAACTTGTTATTTGGTATGAAGAACAACTTACTATTAAAAGCAATTTCTTGATTTTTCAATGAGGCAAAACACCTAAAAACAGGGCCAGGGCCAGTAAGCCAGACAACCAGTGTTCAAGCTGAGGGACCTGTCTGCAACTGCACTGTTTGTGATTTCCCTTGTGATCTCTGTGATCTTTAAATAGTCTGCTCAGTGTCTGGCTTCAGGACATTTGTACACATCCCCTGTTGCTGTGTGTTTGTTTCTCCTTTCCCTGTTCTTGGGGAAATCAAGGCCCGGTTGCTCCATGCCCTTGTCAGCTCAAGCCAATTTCAGCTACTTCACCTCATACCTGTTTTTCTTGCATATAATTACTTGTGCTTTCTGGCTTGCATGCCCTCCCACTTCTGCTGCTTGTTTGGCCTTTGGTTTTGGCAATCCCTCAATCTCTTTGTTTCTGTCTAAAGCTGATTTGTGATTTTGATCCTTTCTGCCTGTGAGTTGTCCAGTTGGAACTGGAGATGCCTGTTTCCCCCCTGTTGCTGTGTATAGCATGTGTACAGTGTCAGAATGCCATTCTGCAGTTACAAGAGACAGAGGGCACAAAATAAGAGACCCATTTTACTGAGTGCTGAAGAGCAGAACTGTTATCTGAAATACAACCATATGATCACTGATGTTTTCTTTCTACCATGGCAGAAAAGCCATTGTCCTGAAAGCCCAAAATCAGATGTCAGAAGCACACAAACTCTTACAGAAATTGTTGACCCACTGCCAGAAAACCAAGAACACAGAGATGGTGATTAGGTAAGAATGTTTCATTTTCAGACTATTAAAGGCACTTTACAGTGATTAGAATCAGCCATTTCAATTTGCCTGTGTTCAGGCCTCACTAGTCTTTAGATTTCCAGTTGTGATTTGGAGATTGCAAAATAGTTTTATTTATTAATTGTGCTTTGAAGGAGTCCTCAAAATATTGGAATTGAAAATATTGGAATTGAAACCTGGTGATCTTTAAAAGGAAATCTTTGTAATTCTTACCTTCTGTTTTGGTCAGTGTGCTGCTGTCCATAGCAGAGCTCTACTGGAGGTCATCATGCCATATCATAGCTTTGCCTGTGCTGCTGCAGGCTCTTGCCCTCTCTCGAGAATATAGTCTACAATACTTGGCTTCTGAAACTCTGCTGAGCTTGGCTTTCTCCCAGGTATGTCTGCTTTGTGTTTTCACAGGGCTGGCTGGAGGGCAACATTTATGCCAGGGATCTGGATACTGGTTTTACTCCTGTGAGATTTAAGAGCTCAGCCTTGTTGAAATTAAATCATTGATTCTGAAGAAGTATATTCGAAATGTGAGATCTTTTGAGGAAGTTAATGGTTGTTGAGTTTCATGTGTACCACTAAGATGAGTAGTTACTGCATGTAATTAAGCAGGCAAGCATAATTTAGCCCTGCTTTAATTTCTTCAGTTGTTATTTTTACTGCTAGTATTTTGGCTTCCTAGTAGCACAGTTTGGCCTGTGTTTGGTTTAAAAATAATGCTTGTAATGGAGTTCAGTTATATTGTTTATTTTGAGCTGGCAGTGTCGTGGTTGTCACCACTGACTACAGTGGAGAAGCCATGCCTAAACAGTTCAGATAGTAGCTCACTTCTGCTAATAAGTTTTGATTTAAAAGAAGATTAGGAGGAAAAAATGTATGTCCTTATCTGTAGTGCATTGCATTACTAGAAACAGATGTGGTTTATGTTGGTCTTCTCTGAAGAAGCTGCTCTCACCAGTGGGTTCAAGTATTAGACCAGCAAGGGTTTCTCTTTCAGTTGATCCTTGGCATTCCTGAGCAAGCTCTGAATATTCTTCACATGGCAATAGAACCTGTCTTGGCCCATGGAGCTGTCCTGGACAAAGGCTGTGCTATGTTCTTGGTGGCCAAATGTCAGGTGGCTTCTGCAGCATCCTACAGTCCAGAAAAGAAGATTGAAGGTAGTGTGAAGAGCAGTTCTCCTTCTCCTCACTGAAACTGCTCTCAGAGGTTGAGAAGTGCAAACCAGTGAATACACTGGAGTCCTGCTACATGATCACTGTTAAAAGAGTTTAAATGATGGAGCCAAATGTGTTACCTAGTTATCAGATGACAGAATGAATCTGCAATTAGTCCTTCGTGAGATGCAATGTTTATAATGGAGTCTTGTTTATCTGTATACTTTTACACCCATATTTTGCAGCAAAGGGTGAATAACAGAAACTAACTGAAAAAAACATGTTGCTAAGACACGAATTGTTTTGAAAAGCTGAGGAATTTATAAGTGGGATCCTTAGAACTGAGATGCATTGCTTGGAGTTGTTACTGCGATATTATCTTAAATATGTCTGTCCCCCTTTTTTCCACAGCTTTGGAATCTGCTATCCTGAATCTAAATGAAGCCAAGGCTTACTTTGCCAAAGTGGACTGCAAAGAGCAGCTCAGGGATGTTCTCTACTTCCAAGCAAGGCTCTTCCACACCCTAGGCAAGACCCAGGAGAGGAACAAATGTGCCATGTTGTTCCGCCAGTTGCACCAGGATCTGCCAGCACATGGTGTCCCCTTAATCAATGCCTTGAAGTGATGCATTTAAAGATGAGATTTGTTTGTTTTCCTGGATTGTTTTGGGTTTGGTTTTTTTAAATGTCTTTTTATTATATTCAGTCATCCACGCTTCAAAATAACTCCCCAATAAATCATGGTCTTCAATTGAACAAACTCGTGTTTTGTTTGTAATGACTTAAGGGAAAAGATCAGTTTCCACCCATTTCACTTTTATTCTCTACTTGAAATGAAGAATAAGAATTGAATGGGGGAAAACAAAGAAAAGACTCTCTTGGCTGTGTGGTAAACATACTGAGGGGAGTTGCATGGTCATGATGAAATAATATCTGTTGTTAGTAGTGACATTTTCAGAGTCAATGCTGGCTTTATGAACACTGGGCTACAAAAAATAGTGGGAAATGTAGGCAAAGCTCCTCTGTGCTCATTTTAAGTGGTATAGACTAGAGAGTCTCATTTAAAATATGTCCTTACAGTTAACCTGTCCACAGTTGCTGTTTACTCTGTGGAAACAGATGGTGCTGACAGAAGGGGAAAAAAACCCAGGATCCAAATGGACAGTTCTAATGGTGCAAAGTCCTGGCATTATCCTTACATGTGTCCTTGTGCAAAGAGCAGCTAAACACCACCCCAACTCAGCTGAAATGTCCTTACTGTATGTGTTCTTCCATAGGTGCTGTGTATCATTTACCTGCTCTGGTTTCGTGGGTGAATGAATGAAGATCACAACTAACTCAGTATCCAGTATGCTGCCGTTGACTCCTAGCAGTTAGATCCCTCTTTGGGAAGAAAATTTCCTTTCAGATGTGATGTGTGATTTCAAGGCAGAGACAACAAAGAGTTGAACTTTGTGAGTGTAAACATTTTGTGGGTGAACCTTGGAGCTGGGGGTTCCAGTCCTTGCACCTGGTGACTGTATGAAAGCTCAAGAGTGTTAGCATAGACTTGGAGCTCTAGATTAAACTGTGGCATTGTTAGTGACCAGAAAGCAAGACCAGACCTAAATCTGGCTCTGCTGGAGCCCTGCCAGGTGAGGCAGGAAGAGAGAAGCTCAAAGATGTGGTTGAAATGAGAGTAGCCCCGTGGTAGTTTACCCATCCTGTTAATTAATGTTGGCAGATAATCAGTTCCTTGATTTTAAAACAGGGGCTGGATTTCTAACGGTGCAAAGTGACCCAGCCTCATGGGAATGCTAGTTCTGTGGTGGTTCAGCCCTTCTCAGTGGCATTTTAATCTCTGCTGTGGACTTCAATCCATGGAGTGTCTGCAGCACCTGCTAGCTTACAGTCAGTTCGTAAACCTCTCTTCTAGGGTGACTTTCAAGACTGTGGACAAAATAGCAGCATTTATCCATAAAGCTCACATGGAAATGTGTCTCTGCTCCAGGGAACTCTACAGTGTCAAAGTGGTGCCCACAGACGGGTCTCAAAGCGAAATGAGGAAGAGGATTTACACTGCCCACAGCATTTGCATCTGCTCAAGGCTGACGCTGTTGCTTCATGAGAAGAGTCGATCAGAAAATGGCAGGTGAGCTCAGCACAAGAACAGTGCTTACTGGGAACGTGCTCCATAAAAACCCCAAATAATTAGCATGGACAAAGCATGGGAGATGTTTACAAAGGGCTGGTACAGCTGGGTTGTTGAAGGCCATGCTTGTGCAGTAGCATTGCCTCCATACCAGAGCTGCAAAGCTGCAGCCTGAGCTGGAGCTGGAATGGGTAGCAGCGATGGCCTGGTGGGGGCCGCTGTAGTGTTCCCAAACTACTGGTTTCTCAAATCCCCTTTAGGTGATGGTTCCAGGAGTGCTGGGTGACCTCAGGGGACCTGATGCAGGTAACCCGATTTGGAACCCAGTCGATGCTGGAAATTCTCTGTTTGCCCAAGGGCGGCGGGGAAGAAGCCCTGGCCGAGCAGCGGCGGGAGGATGCTGCGGTCGATGTCCCCTTGGGCCTGGGGCTCGCCTGCCCCCGCGGCCGGATGCCGCCGCGGTAGGTGGAGGAGCGGCACCGGCAGGGGCACGGCGGCTGGATCCCGCACTGCGAGGTGAGGTGAGGCGAGGCGAGGCTGAGCTGCCCTCGGACGGAGGGGAGGAGGGGAAACAAAATACTAGAAAACCAACAACCCAGAACCAAAACCATAAAAATCCCACCCCAAATAACGGCTTACGGGGAGGGGTAAGGGGGGAGGGGGCAGTATACGGCTGCCCAGGGGGAAACCTCCCCTTCTCCGGGGCGGAGCGGGCCCTCCCTCCCTCCTTTCATTCCTCCCTCCCTCTTTTCCTCCCTCCTTCCTTCCCTCCCTCCTTCCCTTGCTGCCGCCGCCAGAGCGGAACCGAAAGCGAAGGCGGCGCCGGGCGGGTGCGCTCGGGGGCTCGGCGGGAGGCTGAACACGGCAGAGGTGGCTCCGGGGGCTGCGAGGGTCGCTCCCTGCCCTCGCCGGAGCAAGAGCAGGAACAGGAGCGGAGCTGCACGTCCCGCCAGGTCGGTGGCTGCGGGAGAGGCCGGGCGGGCCCGGCCGGGGGATGCGCCCACGGCTGCGGAGACAAAGCCGAGCCTGGAGAGACCGGTGTGGGCGGCAGGGGCCGGGCTGGGGATGCCCTTCAAGATAAACCGATATCTCCCTCAAACGGGGCTTTCACACAGGGCTCGCATCGGCCTGTGCGGGTATTTTGGTGATGGGAGGGAATCGGTGCTGTCATTTCTCCATCCCGCTTCGGGCCCGGGCCCCGCCAGCATCCCGCTCACCTCTGGCTGACCACTTGCCCTGCCATGTGCTGGTGGTACCTGATGGAATGGCAGCATCCCAGGTGCGGGAATGTGATAGGGGTGTGGTGGCTGTCCCCGTGGCATCTGGTGTCCTGGAGACCCCATGGGGCTTCTGCTCTGGGAGGTGAGGGCTTGGAGCAGAAGGACTGGGCAGAGTTAGGCTGTGGGGTTGGGAAGAGGAAGGGACCTTTGACTTCTCAAGGGGCAGGTGAGGGGCCAGGAGAAGATGTTGGTGGAGTGACTGTGTGCAGGGAACAGGTCTCGTTAGGAGAAGCCACAGGTTGGGTTGCTGCGAGTGACCGAGTGTGGTTAGGAGGTGGGACACAGTCCTGAGGCCACATGCATGGAACAGAGCAACAGTAAAGACCAAAAGCAGCAGTGAGATGACTGCAGAAAGTTGGTATGATGGAACTTTGGGCTGATTGCTGTGTGATGATACAGGAGTAGAAAACATCCCTGAGGACAGGACCAGGTTGTCATTAGGGCCAGGGGGACTGTGCTGGGTAGGAGACATGTGGTGGTTGTGGGAGCTGGGGCTACCTTCATGGTCCCCAAGCAGAGAGGCAGCTCCATTCTTGGGAGAAGGAGTCCATCCCTCTCCTGTCTTTTCTCCGTGAGCTCTTTGTTTTGGGAAGGCCAGCCAACACATTGCGAGAGCCCATCCCTGAGAGCGCTGTGAGGAGTCTCTGATCTACCAGCACTGTTCCAGGGAAAGGTGGCTGTTATCAGATGAGAGAGGTGATTTGGAGGAGTCTTTACGTTCAACTCAGCCCTGATGTCTTTTAAATGGTGTTCATAAGGTGCAGAGGTGCTCTTATTTCTTTTCTTGTGAGCATTGCAGGCTGCAGCTGTTCTGTGCTGGAGAGCCAGGAGCCGCTTGGCAGTGTGGGACAAGGTGATGGTGGTGCCCTGAGCTCATTCCAGCCTGTGTTCAATGCCATGGCCCAAGCTTATGCTCTTGTTTTGGGATGCTTGTTATATATTGCTTAAGAAGTGTTATAAAACATTTTGATAAAGATGGTTTCTGACTCCTATTGAAACTTGCCACTGGGTTTCATGTTGTTACGCTACCAGCCTAGCTTTGCATTTTTTCTCCCAGTTCTTTCCACCCTGTGTTGGATGGGCCAGGCAGCACAGGAGGCTCTTCCGTTCACCCTGGGGACAATGAAAAGCTCTGCTGCTTGGCCACAGGGACCTGATGTAGATGAGGACTGAGGGACTGGGTACCTCTTTCCAGTATCTTGTTATTTTGGGTGTCCTCTGACTTCCAGAGAAGCTGCTGAGGGATTTTTTTTTCCATTCAAAGTCAGGTGGGTATGCATATGGTCTTTGTATACTACAGTGACTAATATATTTCTGGCAAGGTCTGCGCTCACCCGTAGGAAGGGAAACTGTGATCGATGTCCCTGTTGCTGCAGATGATACTGCTCTTGGCACTGACACTTCCACTGCTGACAGTGACCAGGGAAAGCAAAATAGCCACTGGATTCTGCCCAGCAAGAGCTGATAACTGCCCCATGCATGCCCCCAGTTAATTTTTGAGTGCAGACCTTTGGTGGTAGCAGGATGAGTATCCTTTGGAAGGAAAATCCACCTTGGTTTAGGTGGTTTCTGTTCAGTTTTGCTGTGAACAGCTGTTTTTGCAGTGCATGAGCTGACCCCCATGGAAGAATGGGTGGAAGTGTCCCTGCTGGAGCTGCCAGTAAGTCTTACAACCTTGGGAGTGTTGGACTGTGACACCATGTCTGGCCTTGATGGAGGAAAGCATATGGGTTGGGGAACGTGACCGCATGGCAGCCGATGGGAGCTGGGGACACCATCCCATTGCCCACACTGTGCCTGGGTAGAGAAACAGCTCCAGGGAGGAAAGAACAGGCCAATGCGTCCATACGCTCCGATTTAAATCTCTGCAGGCAATTCTGCTACAAGGTGTTGTCCTCTGCATACGCCAAATTGGTCAGTATGTTCCTTTTTAGAGGTGGCTGCATCCCAGCAGGGACCAGGCAGGGAGCAGATGCTCCCAGCAGAGCTGGGGTAGCAAGAGGGGGCTGTAAAAAATCACCCTTGTGGGGGTGATTTCACTCCCATTCGTTTCCGCTAAAGCCACGTGGATGCTAAGTGAAAGGCAGAGCTGCTGCCAGGGTTTCACAGACCTCTTTTCATTTTAATATCCCTCTCCTTGCTGAATTAGATGCGAGACTGATTGCTTCAGTAATCCTTCCGCAGCAGCTATGGGTTATGTATGGATTGCAGCCAAAAGCTGCGCCGATAAATCATTCCTATACACCAGGCTGTTATATTTCCTGAGGATTTTGTGGGCATGTGCTGCTTGCTTTTACATAAGGATCTGCTGGAGCTCATAGCAGAACGTGTCGTTTTTCCCTGGGCAAGGACCTGGGTGGGTTGGTGAAGCCAAAGCCCCTGGGCCATATTTCCCCTCATTGGATGTAGTCTTCCCATTTCAGCTATTTTAGTTTTCCCGCTGGCTGGGAATACTGCTGTTCTCCTCCTCCTTCTCAGCCTCCCCATATGCTTATGAAGGAGAACTGGCTGTGTTATCCTTAGTGGTTATCCCACGTCCCGTGGAGCTGTGTTCAACAGCAGGATCCCACTTTTGGGGTTCTCTTGGGGAAGGTATCATCTCACAGGGCAATTTCTGCAAAACCTCCTGCTTGGCTCCTTTCCACATAAGCAAAGGGGAAAAAAAAACCCTCTGATTTTTCCACCATAGTTGATGTTATGATGGTGCTTGGATGACTTTTAGCCTGTTTACAGAGCCCAGGGAAGCCTGCTCGAATTAATCAGCCTTGATATGTTTATCCTGGTCAAGCCAATTAACTCCCGCCAGCCAGGGCACGTTCAGCTCTCAAGTGTGACGGAGACTTCATAACTCCATTTTGCTCTAGCCCAGCAAAGTTTGGCATGAACCTTTGGGAATTCTAATGCAGGTGATGCTCTAGGGGCAGGATGTGCTCAGCTGTGCTGTGCCACCACAGAGGACTGGTGCTGTGGCTGGCGATGCTCCTGGGGTGGCTTCATCCTGGAGCTGTCCCCATGAGCTGCCTTTTTTGGTGTGGCTGTGACACATGGTGAGGGTAGAGGGCACGGTGTTTGGAATCAGCTCCGGCTTCGGGGGATGGCTATTTATATGTACCCACTGGCAGGGTGCCCAAAGCAAGCCAGGCAAATGGCAACTGGCCTCAAGATGCATCCCTGTGGATGTAGGGGGAGGGCTGCCTGTTGATTTTAATCCAGCATGGGAGCATATTAAAACGCGCTGCCAGCAGCACCGAGAAGGAGTGTTGTAGCCACCATGCCAAAGATGTGGAGCCCCAGCTTGGCTTGGCTGGCAGCTTCCTAACTCTCTCACTCAACAAAGCCCCAGCTGGGAGCAGATTCAGCCCCATGAAATGCAGCCTTTCTGAAATAGTTTGTCCTTGTTGCTGTTTGTCAGCTTATTTATAGCCTTCACATCCCTGGCGTTTTGCTGCACCTCCGAGTAGCGAGCGACCCAGGTTGGCTTTAGCTCTGGGCTGATCCCACTCAGGCAAAAAAAAAAAAAAGGAAAGCAAGCCTAGTTTATAGTTTGGTGTTGAAAACAGCAATTAGGCCATTGTGAAACCTCGAGGAAGGGAGAGATGATTTGATTTCTGTGCTTGACCCCTAATTTCTGCTGGGCTGCTTCAGAGCGGTTGTGCTGCGAGCGCATCACGGAAACTTCAATGGGGATGAGCAGAGCTAATTTTAACCAGTCGCCTCGCCGAGGTGTGGGAACCTGGCAGAAAAATGCCTCAGACCTTGTTCCTGCTTCTAGGCTATTTATTTCAGGATTTTTTTAAGTGGTTTTTTTTTTTCCACTTGCTTCTTCAGCACCTCGTAAGCCTAGAAATAAAAACCAACACCAGCGTCGTGACGGGGAAGAGTGATGGTTTGCAACTAACAATCATCAAACTGTCCTGGCTGCTGTGGGCTCCTGGCATGTGTGAATTGACAGTTTTCTCCCCGTTTTTGAATCTTATTTAATTATATGTATGTATATATATTTAATTCTTTGTTGCTAACAGAGTTGTTTTCTCATTTATCTCAAGGTTCAGGAACCTGATTTTTCCACAGAAGGCTGTAGGGAGCCCAGGGTGAAAAAAAGAAATCCTTGACAATGCCAGGCTGCAGGAGGAGGCAGTGAGCTGGGGAGGCTGATCCTGCACCCCACACTTGGTAAGCAGATCTCTGTGCTCCTGAACTGCTTTGTTGGAGGGATGTTTGGCAGAGGTGTGCCTTCTCTGACTGCGAGACAGCTGTAGAGCAGGGAACTGAGTGGTATTTATGCTGGTGTATAGTGCAGGGCTGGATCCTGCCCCTGTAAAATATCCCTTTTGGGTATTCCAGTGGTGGTATGGCAACTTCACCTGCTCACCGTGGCTAATCAGCCAGGTTCTTGCTGAAAACTAGTCTCTTCTGGGTAGTGCTGATTGAACTGTGTATTGTTTTTTTCCATTGTTGTTAATTTTCCCATGGCAGGGTGGGTGGACATCCTGGTGCCATACTATGCCACAGCCTTTGGCTTAACCATTCCCTATGGGATGAATAGCTCAGGGAAGACCTTTGCAGTTGCTACAACTGCAAAAGTAGGTTGTGGTAAGGTGGAGGTCAATCTGTTCTCCTAAGTAACAAGCACTAGGACAGCCTCAAGTTGTGCCAGGGGAGGTTTAGGTTGGACACGAGGAGAAATTTCTTCTCTGAAAGGGTTGTCAATCACTGGAACAGGCTGCCCAGGGAAATGATAGAGTTACCATTCCTGGAGGGGCTTTAGAGACATGTAGATGTGGTGCTGAGGGACATTCTTTAGTAGTGACCTGGCAGTGCTGGTTAATGGTTGAGCTCCATGATCTTAAAGGTCTCTTCCAACCAAAATGATTCTGTGATTGCTATGAGTCTAATAAATTAATCTGTAGAGTAACAATCAGCTGAAGGAAATCCCAGAGCCTGGCTGAGCTGCCCTGTGTTTGCAGGCTGACCTCTCCATCACAGCGTGGCCAGGATGAGACCGTTGGTCACACCATGCCATCATGCGTCCCCAGCAGCTCACCCACCCTGCAGCTCCTCTGTCGTGACGGAGGCTGCGGCCACCAAGCACCCAGGGTGCTGCAGGACCCCCCGCCGCTGAGCCCCTGCCACCCCAGCATGGCCTCGCTCATCGTGGTGACCGAGCACGACGCGACAGGGAGCACCAGCGGGGAGGAGATGCACGCGCCCAGCAACGAGGGCTTTGGAGATGTCCAGGAGCCGAGGGCGAAGCTGCACCTCTCTGGCCGAAAGCTCTCCCTGCAGGAGCGGTCGCAGCCTGCCCGCTCGCCCGGGAGCAGTGAGGGCACCAACGAACGTTTCATCTACCCATCCCTCCCCTACTCGCCGGTGACCTCCCCTCACTCCTCCCCGCGGCTGCCACGGCGACCGACCGTGGAGTCGAACCGCGTGTCTATCACAGGATTCCAGGTGAGGAGGAATCATCCCTGCCCCTGTCTGCCTAGTTTCCACCCCCATGGCATTGCTTCTCAATTGGTTTTTCAGGATAAAATCCCACAGCATGTCTACAGATGCGTGGCAGGAGGTGATGGGACATCCAGGGCCATCCTGGCTTAGGGAGACAGCCCCTGGGGAGTTGGGACCCAGCATCTTCTAGACACCACCAGCTCTCACTGCTGCATTTTGAGGGAGCTGAGATTTTATTCTTCTCCCCTTTAAAAACAAAAAACAGAGATAGACCCACTGAGATCTGAAGAGAAAATGACCCTTCCCACCCCAGCCTGCAGTGCTGACAGAAACCAGGCAGCGTGTGGCTCCTTTTCCCAGAAGGAATAAAAATCCTCTTTGCCAGGTTGTTGGTGTTAACCCCCCTGGGGCTCTCCCGGCTGCTGCTCCCCACTGCTGCCGGTTCCATGTGAGCGGACAGCATTGCCTGCCCAGGCTGTTAATGCTGGCAATTAACAGTCTCTAACCACAGGGACACGTGGTCTTTATGGCTCATGGATCAAAGGTGTCCAGCCCTCAGCTAGTGTCTGGGCAGGGGAGAACAAGTGGGAGTCTGCAGAGAAGGTTTTGCTGGAGATTGAAGAGGAGAGGAGCAAAGAAAAAGTGGTTTTGTGGCTCGTGTGGGAGCCTCCCTCTGTCTCTTTCCCTGCAGGACTGTGTGCAGCTCAACCAGTACAAGCTGAAGGATGAGATTGGGAAGGTGAGTACTGGCCAGATTTGGGGTGGGATGGGGAATTTGGAGTGGATGGGTGTTGGACTCACTTTTGCCTCCCAGCTGGTGAGGCAGCAAGTTCAGCTGCTCACCATGGCAGCTTGGCCAGCTCCTTGCTATGATGCTGGTTTCTTCTGGGTGGTGCCAAGTGAATTGTCTACTTTTTTTACAAATTAAGTTGCCCCATTCCCCTTCCCTCCCTCCCCCAAAATGGGACATGTGAAGCTTTTCTGTGCTGATGGGAATCACACCCCACTGCTCCCAGCATTGCCCACCAGTTCTGTGATCCCAGTGTGACTGGGTTTGTGGAGGAGCCTGGAGCTTGATTTGGGGCTTTGGATTTTTTTTTGACTGTCCCTAAATGGTTCCCCCATGGCTGTGCCCCTCTCTAGGGCTCCTATGGGGTGGTGAAGCTGGCCTACAATGAGGATGATAACACCTACTATGTGAGTAGCACCCAGACCCAGGGCTGGTGGGATGGAGGTGAATCTCCTCCACTAACTCCCTGTCTGGCCTCATGCCAGCCCCATCCTGCTAGCCCCATTTTATCCTTGATTTGCCCCAAATCCCACATTTTTTTTTCCCCTCTTGCAGGCAATGAAGGTTCTCTCCAAAAAGAAGCTGATGAGACAGGCAGGCTTTCCCCGTAAGTGGCACAAAAGCTTTAGGGTGAGGGATGGTTGACATGCCTGAGGGACAGGATGCCATCCAGAGGGACCTGGACAAGCTTGAAAAGTGGGTCCATGTGAACCTCATGAGGTTCAACAAGGCCAAGTGCAAGGTTCTGCGCGGGCTGGGGGATGGAGAGCAGCCCAGTAAAGAGGGACTTGGGGTACTGGTGGGTGAAAAGCTGCAAATGAGCCAGGGAGACCTTGCAGTACTTAAAGGGCCCATCAGAGAGGTGGGGACAGAGCTCTTAGCAGGGCCAGTTGTGATAGGACAAGGGGTGATGGTTTGAAACTAAAAGAAGGAGATTTAGACTAGATAGAAGGAAGAAATGTTATACACTGGTGGTGGTGAGACACTGACAGAGGTATCCCAGAGAGGTGGTAGATGCCCCATCCCTGGAACTGTTCCAGGTCAGGTTGTTTGAGGGTCCGAGCAGGAGGATTGGACTAGATGACCTTTAAAGGTCACTTCTAACCTAAAACATTCTACGATTCTCTGCCCTGGAGATCCCAGGGGCTCATTCCCAACCAGACATTCCATCTTTGCCCTTCCCACAGGCCGCCCTCCGCCCCGTGGGGCCAAAGCTGCTTCTGAGGGCTGCGTGCAACCCAAAGGTCCCATTGAACAGGTCTACCAGGAGATTGCTATCCTGAAGAAGCTGGACCACCCCAACGTGGTGAAGCTGGTAGAGGTGAGCCCCAGCTAGCCTCTTCCTTAAACCCATCCTGGGCATGGAGGAGCCTGAATGTTGCAGGGATGGGCTACACATCAGCTTGGGTGGAGGAGAGCGACTGCAGAGGGACAAGGATGGCCGTGGCAGGTCCTGCCTACAGGAGACTCTTGTTTTCCTTGGTGTAAACGCTTTTTCACTCTCACCTCCCAAAAGAGGAACTTTTCTTCTTCACTGCTCAGAAAGGGAAATGCAGAAAAACGTTGTGTCCTTGCAGGAAACAAGTGCTCAGATAGGTTTCTGGGGAGGAACTGGTGTTTCTGCTCTGCCCTTCACCCACTGCCTGTATTAAACAGTCCAAAAATCCAGAATTAAGGACATGCAGGCTGGAGTTTATTTGGCTCATTAGTCAGACAATGCTTCCTGTGTGTTTTAAATATTTACTTCCTTTAAGTACAGCTATATCTCTGGCCTCTTCTTTCTGTCCCACCCCTTGGGGGTAGAAGCTCAGAGATGAGCAGACCGTGCGAGTGGTGCAGATAGTGCAGGATGGAGATGGCTGCTAAATAAAAAAAATCACAAGGTTGAATTTCCAAGAGGTTTTTTTGAGTGCTGTTTAAGCCTTTCCGCTTTTTTTGGCAGGTCCTGGATGACCCCAGTGAGGACCACCTGTACATGGGTAACTGCCCACAAGCCTGTGGTGCTCACAGGGGGTGGGGGTTTGCTGTGTTTTGGGGTGGCTCCACATGGGGTTGAGTGTCTTCTCTGGAGTGGGTATAGGCTGGAGGAACAAATCTCCTCTAACGGTCAGAGCAAATAGGATCCAGTCTGGGTTCAGGAAGGAGACAGGAGTGCCTTGTAGCACCTTATAGGCTTTAATTTGACATCAGGGCATGCTTTGCCCTGAGAGGCACCAGCATTTATGTCCTCAGCTGCTCAGAAAGTAGCTTTATTTCTTTGGCTTGGAGAACAAAGCACGTGCTGATGATCCACAAATGAGCCACTTCCCAACCTGTCTTGCAGCCCACAGTGGTTTTGCTTTATGTAAATACACAATTTTGGAGGAGGCATTTCTTTCCCATCATTTATGTTCAGCCTGTACAAGATGAGGAGCATGGGATGGCTTCTTGGCCAAGTGCAGA
The DNA here is from genome assembly GCA_013396975.1 of Bucco capensis. NCBI lineage: Eukaryota > Metazoa > Chordata > Aves > Piciformes > Bucconidae > Bucco > Bucco capensis. The sequence goes on along the minus strand of VWZO01003001.1, from coordinate 229,825 downwards.
GGTTAGCTCAAGGTGTGGCCTTGGCCTTTCAGGGAGACTGTGCGTTTCAGGGTGCTATGTGGAGGCCACCTCATGCTGCTGAAGCTGCTGCACTGAGAAGGTAGTTGGCAGCATCCCCTGGATTGAGAATAGAAGCAACCACAATGCCATGTGCCTTGCATAAGATGGCATCTCCTTATTTTAGAAAATCTATTATTTTTAGAACTTTTGTCATTAAAATAATTGCTTTTGTGCTGAGACTGGGCTCCCAGGAGCTCTAACCTGAAAGTGATCCATAACCACCTTCTCTTTTCTGTTTCAGTGTTTGAACTGGTGAAGCAAGGGTGAGTACTGAACTCCAGATTTAAACCTCCTAGAGCAGGAATGTGAGATGGGTTTGTGGGTGGCACAGCTTGGCCACCTGAGGCAGGCATGGGATGCAGAGGCGATGGGAAGGTTAATGGTGGATCTCCTATGGGTTTGGGTAGCACTTACCCAACCCAGTTACAGTTGTATACACCCCATATGTGCCTGTGTTGGGGGCTGTGTGCTGTCACTAGCTGGAGCAAAGCCTCCAGGACCTGTTTTGGCACACCTGGATGGGGAATGAGCTCCGTTGTCTGTTTGCTTTGCAGCCCTGTGATGGAAATCCCAACCCTGAAACCTCTCAGAGAGGACCAGGCTCGATTCTACTTCCAGGATCTGATCAAGGGTATTGAATACTGTAAGTGAGCAAAAAGGATGGGATTTCTTATTTTTACCTTTTTCTAAACATCTGGACTTTCTGCTGGTGTACAGTGCTGCTTGTGGTGAATCATGCTAGCATGCAGGGGTTTGTGAAGCTGGAGCTGGTGGTGGTGTTAGCAGAAGGGCCTGCAGCCACACATGGGCTTTGTGGCTGCTTTGCTGCTGAATCACTTGTGTTTCCTTGGCTGCAGTGCACTATCAGAAGATAATCCACCGGGATATTAAACCTTCCAACCTCCTCGTGGGGGAAGATGGGCACATCAAGATCGCTGACTTTGGAGTGAGCAACGAGTTCAAGGGAGCCGATGCTCTCTTGACCAACACAGTGGGCACCCCTGCCTTCATGGCCCCAGAGACACTCTCAGAAACCAGGAAAATCTTCTCTGGAAAGGTATTTAATAAGGATTTAAGGAGTTTTGGACTCATCTTCCTTGCACACACTCTCTGCTGCAGATCTAACCATGCTTTCTCCTCTCCTCAGGCTTTGGATGTCTGGGCCATGGGGATCACGCTGTACTGCTTCGTGTTTGGGCAGGTAATGAGATGGATTTTTTTAGTGCTGTTGGTGTTCTTGGAGGGGTTTGGGGTGTGCCTCCCATGTGCCAGGTATGTGGTGAGACTTACACCCTGCACCCCTGTTTGAGCTGTCAGGTATTGCCAAGGGGAGATGGGGATGTGTGGGTGGAAATGGGACACCTGTGCCTGTCTGTTGGATGGATGCAACCAAAAGGGCTGTGCTTCCTTTTTATCCCAGGGGAAACCTCTGTGCCTGGCTAGATGTTTCAGGAAAGGAGCTGCTGTAGTAATTTCATAATTTTTAGTCAAATGTTTTTTTCATTGTGTTTAAAAGAAGACATTGATATCATAGCAAATCTTCTGGTTATCTCCCTATAATTGACTCCTTGCTCTCCTTCAAACCCTACAAGATTCTGATGCCCAACTATGGCCTGGCTGCCCCACTGCCACTTCTTAGCAGAGGTTGTTGCTGTTCTCATTGCTCTTTTTCTTCATGGTAGTGCCCTTTTATGGATGAAAGGATCCTCAGTTTACACAACAAGATCAAGACCCAGACATTGGAGTTCCCAGACCAGTAAGTACTCTCCCCCTTAGCCCTTATTTTAGAGCCCACTTGAGCATTTCTCAAGCACTGCCTGGGTGGGGGCCAGCCCTGCTCCACTGGGGGTTTGCAAAACTCAGGCTCTGAGGCCTTCTGTTGGCTCTCAGCCCTGGAGAACTTCCTTTGCATTAAACATGAAGGTGACATCTCTTTGGTTCACAGCTGCTGAAGCAGGAGAGATTGAAGTTGCAGAGGTGTTTGAGGGATTGCAGATGCTGCCTGTTGGGTTTATAGCCTGGGTGGAGGGAGTGTCTGGCTCTCCTGGCCCAGTGTACATGGGAACATGCTCCCAATTGCCTCATAAAGGGATATTTTCCTTTCCTGAGGGATTTGGGGAGGAAGGAAGGGCTGTGTGGCACCTGGATGCACAAGTACCTGGAGATGCATTGCCCCTGCCAGGGCTGAGGTCTAGTCTGCCTGGGAAGGCCCATGGTGGCTGGCACTGGGGTGAATAAGGGAGGCAGCATCCATCTCTTTTCCCATCTCTTCTCTCCCCTTTCCCCAGGCCAGAAGTTACAGACTTCTTGAAGGATTTGATTACACGGATGCTGGATAAAAACCCTGAATCTAGGATTTCAGTCCCAGAAATCAAGGTACTGACCCAACTCCTTGCTGTTGGCTGTGACTTCCCTTCTGTTGGGTTCTTCTTGCTTGGCTTTTTTTTGGGAGTCAGTTTGATCGTGCCAGGCTAGGTCCTCCCACTGTGCCCAGGGCCCCTGGGCAGGTAAGTCCCAGCTCCTTCCCCTGCTCCAGGACCTGCTCAGTTTTGGGACCTTTGGTGCCTAGAGAAGTCACAGGCAAAAGGAAATCCCCTGAGTACAGTATTTCCTCTGCTACCAGGAAAGTACTGTGCAACAGCCTTTCGCAGGAGATTACTGGTCCTCCGCCCCTGCAGAACCCTGGAAGGGGCGAAAAGCTCAGAAAATGGAGACTAAGGTAGGGAAAAGGATTGCAGGGGAACTGCTGAACCTTTTTGTGCTCCTCCTGCAGCAGCCCAAGACTCCAAGTGTATGGGCAAGGAGAAAGAGGGGTTTCTGCCTTCTGTTGTGGATTAATTCAGGTCCAAGACTAGGGCTTGGTGGGTCTTTCCATCACTACTGCTCATCCTTATGGTCTGGAATAAATCACTGCTGTTTCATCTGTAAGATGATAGGGAAGATACTTGTTCTTCCCTAAAACCCATGAGATGCCCATTGCTGTAGGTCACCAGGCTTGTGTGGTGTGGATGGGGCCAGTGCTGGCTCCAGTTGAGCTGCACCATGATGTTTTCTGCTCCAGGCTGACCCATTCCCAGTGGTGCTTGGGTGAGCTGGCACATCTCTCCCCTGCTCCCTGGTGTTTCAGGAGCACGTAGGGACTGTAGCTTGGGCAAGGAGATGCGTTTGCCAGGCTTGTGTTGGTTGAGTTATGAAAAAGAGGAAATCATTCCTGACAGGCTGTGTTATTAATTGAAGTTGCACCCTTGGGTCACCAAGAACGGAGTGGAGCTGCTGCCCACGGAGGATGAGAACTGCACCCTTGTCGAGGTGACAGAGGAGGAGGTGGAGAACTCAGTCAAGCACATCCCCAGCTTGGCCACCGTGGTGAGTACAAGGGAGGTGATGGTCTGTAGGCACACACCAGGGTCTATGCTGCCTCCCAGGGTGGTTCCAAGCAGCTGGAGGTTGCTGCTGAAGGGCAAAAATGTTGGGCAGGATTAGAGCAAAGACCTTGCCTCTCTTAGAAACAAGTGCTGCAAGATGGTGTCTCAGCATCTTGCTGGAGGTGGCTGTACCCCATGGTGCAGATGAATACTTCAGAGCAGTCCCAGGGGAAACCATCAGTGGGTTGCTGGTCTCCACGTTTGGGCTGGCTGCCTAAATATCACTGTATTTGCTCAGGGCAAAAGAGCATCTGGTCCAGGACCTGCCCACCATCAGGAGTGTTTTGGCCAGGCATGAGGAGCTCCTGCCCTGCTCTGCTTATCCAGCCATGGGGGCTGCAGGAGCTTCCCAGGATGGAGAATTTATCTGGGCCACGGTGTGCACCAGCCCCCGCCTTGAGGGTCCGAGCATGAATTCATCTCATCTCATCTCATCTCATCTCTTCTCAAGCTCTTATTTTTATTCTCTGCAGCCCACTGTGGTGGTGAGAACCACTGTGTAACCCTGCCCTGTGTGGAAAATTAAATCCTTGTGGGTCCAGAACCTAATGGTGCCAGCTAGCCTTTAGGCTAGGAGGAACAGCCAGTGACCTTTCACAGTTCCCTGGCATGGTGTTACCTGCCTGTTGACACCGAGGCTGTGATTTTATTTAAGGTACAGGTCTTCCTTTGAAGTCCCTTTCCTGTCTTGTGGCTGTGCCCACATCTGGCTCCATTTCTGGAGCTCTCTCCCACGTCAGTACCCAGCAGAAGTCTCTTCAACCGCAGATGTGTTAATATGCAAATATGCCTTGTGCTGCTCAAGCTGATCGAGCAGATTTTGCTCTAAAGAGATCACCATTGATAAAGATGGGGTTTTTTTTTCCCCCTTTTCTCCTCTTTGGAGGTGACTTGCTGAAGTGCTGGCTCAGTGCTCCCAGCCCCATTGAAAATCCTGGTGTGTTTAGCACAGCTCAGGGTAAATGGGCTTTTACTGTGACTCTTGCCTCTTAAATAACACACTGCCTCCAGGCAGATCTTGTAGTTCTCTATTTGCATTTGTTCTTCACAATTACCCTCTGGTGACTTCTCTCTGTGCATCCAACTGCAGGCATTAGCACTCCAGCACAAGACTCAGAGACTCAGGACTCTCACATAAAATGCCTTCCCCACAGGACCTGCATGTCCCTTCCAGCCATGTTAGGGCTCTCAATGCACTGTGGTGAAGGAGCTGTAGAAGGCACAGAGGGGCAAGAAGCAATATCAAATGAAGCTAGGGGTTGCTGGAGCAGGATGCATATGCCAAGGCAGGGTCCATTGCTGCTCACCTTGTTCTCTGCTCCCACCAGCAAAATAAGTTGTGGGATGCCTAGGAAAAACTCCAAGGCTTGCCCTGTTCCCAGCGGTCTCTGAGATGCTGAGTAACTTTGTGTTTTGCAGCCAAAGCTAGACAAATGGCCAATTTCTCATTTAAGGCAAAATTGTGCTGGTTCCTTCCTCCCCCCCTCTCCCTTTCCAATGAATTCTTCTACCAGGTAATCACAAGGAACTGGGAATTTGCAAGTACTGGAAGCAGCAATCAATAAAACCTTCCTTAGTAAAACCTGAATCAGAGAAAATCTACCCAGACTTGGCTGTGTTCTCCTTTGCAGCCTAGTGTGGCTCTCAGCTGCATGTTCAGTTGTTGCACTGCAGGTTTCAGATGAGGATCCAGCTCCTGTTTTTAGCAGCTAGACACTTGTAAATATGCCTCCTTTTTGACTTGTTTTCACTTGTTTTCTTGATTACTTGGGCTTGAGGGTTGGATGTTCCTGTTGCTCTTGAATGAAAGGAAAGCCTCCCCGACAAACTCCAATCTGGTCTTGCAGATCTTGGTTAAAACGATGATCCGGAAGCGATCCTTTGGGAACCCATTTGAGGGGAACAAGAAGGAGGAGCGGTCATCATCTGCCCTTGGGAACCTGCTGCCGTAAGTGTCATCATCTCACCTCAGCCCAAAAAGATGCTTGCAGCTTGTCAGAGCTTGGAAATCTCTGCAAAACACAGGATGATGATGTTGATTGATGAGTTGGCCTTTGAATCTTTGGTGTGGGGCCATGACTGGGATGCTCACACATCCTATGTCTGATCTATAACTGCCTTGTGGGACGATTTTTGTGACCCTACAATGGGTTGAAAAGCATCTTTTTATGGCACTTGGAGCCTGTTACAGGGGAGCTGGGGAGAGCCAACAGGTGCTTAGTGTTCCAGAGGTCCCATGGTGAGGAAGGGGCAGATGCTGGTGTCTTGTTTTGTTCTGCCTTTTTTCTGAGTCACTCAGCAACTCTCTTATTTCCTTTTGAAGCAGGAAACAAAGCAGTGAAGATAATCTGAAATGCAACGACTTGCCCAACGTGGGAGAGGAAGAACTTCTTTCGTGAGCATCGACTTTCTGGTTCTGTTGAGCAGCTTGGTCCAGGGCACGTTACAAAGCGTGCAGCTGTGGGTGAGCCACTTGAACAGAGCCTACCCCAAACACAGCATGACACGGCGCTATTGCAGTAGAATGCTGGTTGTAGAGCTTACATAGCAGCATGTTGTAAGACATCCAGCTACTTGTCATAGACATTGAGCATCTCCCATCGCGTGGACCGCTGGCTTCTAGTGGGCAAGGCGCTGGCTGAGAGCAGAGGTGAGCGATCGTGTTGAGCAGCAACACTGCTTTGCAAAAAAACCAAACAAACCCCAAACCAAACAAAAAAGGAAAAAAGCAGCCAAACAAAAAATGCATTTGGAACTGCTTTTAGCTGGTTTTAATGCCAAATAATTTCTGGGGACAAATGCCAGCATCCCAGGGCTGTCGTATGCCCATCGCGGTGGCACTGGGCACGCGCAGAAGGGTGAAGCTTTCGCCAAGTGACATATACAACAGTAAAACTCCACCTGTGCACTTTGAGAGTTCATGACCTACCCGAAATGTTTGTTGCATCTCTCTCTCATCCTTCTGGTTTGAATTGACACCTTTTGAACTTGCATGGGAACAAAGCAAAAAGCCACCTTTTCAGCTTTTTCAAGAATGCCTACCTTTGTGAGCCAAGTTATGTTAAACAGCATCGTCAGGATGTTCAGGAAGTGAGGTTAATTACCTCCTAAGGCAATTAACACCTTTCTTAAGATCTTGGTGTGACTAGGACTCGGTTGAGTTTTCAGTGTATGAAAGGAAATGGTATTTAAAGGGCTTAAGTTCAGTCTGAACTATTTTTGCTGCAGACATAGGAGTGGAGGGTGGTGTTTAGCTGCATGTTTGTTTTGAACAGCAGAGGAAGCACTAACAACAGTTTGTTTCTAAATCTTTTACTTGATCTAGGTAGATAGCTTATTAAATATAAAATTCAGGGTAAAATCCTTCACTTCCATGTACATTACATGGTTTACTACAATTAAAAATATTACAACTTATGCTGTTTTTTAAGTATAGACTTAGGGCTTGCTTAGAATTTAAGATCTTAATGAAACACTTAGATTAGCTAGTAATTTTCAAAGAAACTTTTGTTTTCCAAACTCTTAATCTGGATTTTTGGGGCCAATGCTGTGTATTTTTTGCAGGTTCGTTACCAGTAATTTGTGAATGCCTGTGGATCAGAGGCTTGTTAGTAAATTAAGTGTATGCCTAATTCATGGATTGTTTCTTATGAAGAGCTCTTTCACCTTTGGTCAGATTACTCTGATTATTTTGTGGTGCTTGTAAAAAAAACTACTACTATTATCACGTGGTGGGAGAGATTCTGACATCCAGACTCACCTCCCCAAGTTCTCTGTGCTCAGACAAAGCTGGAGAATGGCAGAGCGTGGGTGAGCTGGAGAAGAGTCAGGGTTTGCTTGAGGAAATGAGGGCAAGGTAAGTACAGTTGTTTTGTGGCTGGAGCTTGGGACTGGGTAGGGGAAAAGGTCTGACCTCTTCTCAGTCAGATGTGGTTGTGTGACTTTGAATGAGGGGAAGGATTCCAATGTCCCAAGCATGTAAGGGACTGCTAAGGCATAACTCTTTGCCCTGAGGAAGAAGGCACTAGCAGAAACCCAAAAGTATTTTGATTTAACAGTAAGATCTCTACCTGCTAGCCCTGGCCTCAGGTGTCCTGCCTTTAGGAAGTGACGTCCCTTTGTCTTCCTTGATCTTGGGCAGCACAAGCAGCAGTGTGCTGAGATCCTTGGCCCCCCTGCAGTTGCACCTGACCCAGTAATTCCTGGTTAGGACAGGTCTTTGTTAAAGCCAGGACAGTGTTAGCATGTTCATAGGGACCTATGCAAACTGTCCCTTGCATCTTTTGCTCACTTGAAGCAATGCTCCCCCTAAACTGTAATGTATTACTGAAATATTGTGCTGCTGGCCTCTCTCCAAAGCCACTGACAATGGTTTGTGCTTTAGGAGCAGTACTGTGGAGTTTGGAGCCATAAGACATGCACTGTTTTCCTCCCATTTTAGTCTGAGGCTATGCCAAAGCTCTGCAGCTTCAGCAATGGGAAAAACCAAACAGGTAACTTGAGTGCCAGCACTACTCCAGCTGCCTCCTCCCTGTTCCTAAACAGGACTTTTTCACTGCAGAAATGTGTGTGACTGGGCAGCTGGGTTCTCTAATCCTGTACATGGACTTGTTCTGCCAAAAAAAAAAATAATTAAAAAAATAATAGGGGTTCTGAATATTCGTAGCTGGTGCATAGTGATGTGTGTGGTGTGTTTTTGTTAGAGATGAGTTGTAGAGATGCTGTGTACTGAGTTATCTCTGGTTTGTGATTTGGCAGGTGCCTAATGAGACAGTTTACATTTACTAAACAGGCTTGGCAGGTGCAACACAGCTTCTAAACAGAGGAAGCTGTCCCAGTTCCTCAGTGCCCAGCCACACAGTCCCTGGGCCTCAGAGATTACCATAGATCAGTGTCTTACAGCTAGCACAGGCTTGGTTCATAAGGATCCTAAAGCTTAGCATGTCCCTAAGGTGCTCCCCCAAAATGCTTGTCTCTTAGTGCCAGCTCTGGCAGGGCTGCTGCCAAATGCACATTTCTGGATGTAGATTTTTCTTAAAAGCATAAAGTGTGGCTGTGTGAGGAAGAGCTATCTAAATGCATGACCTGTTAGAGAAGCTGTACTGTATCTATGTAGCTAGCTAGCTAAACCTGCTCAGTTCCCTAGCTGCTGTTCTTTGTAGTAACGCTCGCTTTTTTCTTAGAGTGAAGTAAACATTTTGCTTGTGCCTTGGAACTGGGCTAGAGCTTGACTTCCCCAACTGCCTTCCTTACAAGCATGCCCAGTGCTGGACTGTAGGCTTAATGCTGGGTACTAAGCCTTTTTGGCTCTGAAAGCACACAGGAAAGTGCTAAGGGGAAACTAGGCCTCTGCTCTGAGTAGTTTTTCTTGGTGGTCCCCTCTTACCTATCAGGCAATCGATCTATTTCTTTTCTAAGGTCCTGAACTATTGCTGGTTTTTATACTGTTTGTTTAATGACCAAGGCTTGTGTTTCATTCCTATCCCTTTATTATGCATTTATCAGGTGTATCAAGTTTAAATACTGTGTATTTGCCACTTTTAAATTATATTACCTATGAAGAAACAAAATGAACCCAACTAAGTGTTTTTCCACACAGCTGTTCAAGCTTCTCTGTACAAGTTGAAATAAATGACATGCAACCAAACCCAGAGTTAGTTGATCAAGTGGAACCATTAACCTGTTTGACTGGTCTTTAGCAAGCTATGAGAGTTTGCTTGTTGGAAGAGGAGTCTGAAAGCACCTTCCTGCTTTAGTGAAGGGTAGTGCTCTACCATTATTTGGGATCTTGGGCTGGGATGAGCCCACAGTGGCTCCTCTAGCCAGTGCATCATCCAAACTGAGCCATTCTCATGCACAGAGCAGAGTGTTGACTCTTGGAAAGGCACTGTTTGAGTTGAGACACTCAGCTTGGTGCTCAGGAGGCAAATAAAGAAAAGAACAGAACAATAATGCTGTAGAAAACCCTGGGAAGAGGCAGCAAAGCCCCAGCCAGGATGCTGGAGGCATGGAGTAGATCCCAGGGCTCTATACCCCTAGAAAAGGTTCAGAGAAAGGGAAGAGCTATACCTTGTGTGCTCAGGACCATGTGAAGATAAAAGCCAACAAATTCACTCACACTAACCTGCACAGGACCTGGGGAAAAATAAACAAGCCAAGCTCAGCTTGCAAGGCTTTAAGAGGGCTGAGAGAGAGTAATATTTTATTAAAAAGAAAATAAATTTTAGTACCACGAAAATGAGACAAAACAGAAACAAAAACTGTGTAACCAGTAAGCTCTGTACCACAGCGCAAGGGAACCAGACACTGCTTTGTCTCAGTCTGTGCCCACTGGGGCATGGAGATTTATTAAACAGTAGACACAGGCTCAGCTAAGCATCACAATCCTGCAGGAAAAGGAAAAGTGATTTGACAAGAGCTAGGAGCTCCTCTCTCAAGGTTAGGCAACCCCTGGCAGGGGCCATGTTCGCTGTAAGGAAGAATCTGTGCCTGTTACCCTGTGCTTTCAGCTACTGGTGAGCTCAGGCAAAGGACTGTCAAAGTGACAATGTCAGAGCAGTCCCTGTCCCAGGCTTACCTGATGCAGAGGCCTGGAATAAAAGCACAATTCTCCTTCTGTGCTTAGTGCAATTAACCTGGAAAGACAGCAGACAAGGAGCAGACCCAGTTCTTCTCTCAGCCACCAAAAGTAGTGAACAGTAGTGAAGAAAGTCCCTTTCTCATTTTTGTTCCCCTTCCTTTCAGCAAAGAGGGTGGGGTCTGTTGGCAGGGTCAGAGTAACATTCACAGCAGCAGTTTCCAGCAGCAGTTGGTGCTGCAGCCCCAGGAGGTCAGGAGTTTGTTCCATATGTCTCATCAATTCCCTGCAAGGATAGAGATCACAGTTCTCTGCCAGAAAACTCGTCTTTCTCCCCTTCCTTTAACATGAAATCCTCTGCACAGTCTACTCTCTGCTACTCAGACTTACTTTTCCAGACCCACATTGGATTCAGAAATCCACTCTCTGCAGCAACACTTCCCACCAAGCACAGGGCTATAGGGTCAAGGGCCACCCTCAGCACCACTCAAGCAACCCCACTAAATCCTTCTACTGGCCAAACACCTCATTTGGATCCTGGAGGGAGCCATAGCTGTGCCTGTCAGCACACTGGTCTCAGAAAAATGCCAATCCATTGAACTGGTCTGTTCACAGCAGCAGGAAAACCCAAAAGTCAAGAAGGAAGGATCTGATAGGGACAGAGCTGTTGTCTGCAGCTCTCAGAAGGCAACTGCCAAGGACTGCAACCCAAAAAAAGAGGTGCAGTGGGAGCATGACAAGTTCTTGAACACACATTTCCCTCTCTAAGAGTGGTTGCCCAGGAAACATGACAATATTTGTTTCTAGTGCTCCTTCCTGCAACAGATTTGAGGTAAAAATTATCTTCTCTGATGAAGACAAAGTTTACTCAGAGCTGTGGTTCAAAATCCCTGTTTGATGTGGACTATCTACATCCTGTTTCAGAATCTCTCCAGTGAGAGAGGGAAGCAACTTTGCCTTTAGTCTGCCTTCACTGATGCTTACCAGTTCATAATCCTCCACATACTTGTATTTCTTCTCCCGATAGTAGTATCTCTTCTTCATGAAGTACAGAACAACGATGTCACACAGCACTGTTGCCTAGGGGAGATTGAAAAGAGTTTTAAGACAATGATCCTCAGAACTGAGGCACTAAGCCAGAATTATATCCAAGTGCAGACACTGTCACTCACCACACCAAAGAGTGCTAAACCAGAGCCGATGTTAATCATGGTAGGAATTACATCAAATTTTCCTGCCTACAAGACAGTTAGGAGGGTGATTATGTCTTTCAGCATCTCTGAAAGCCCTCCCCCCAACACCTCCAGGAATTAAATTCCCTTACCTTTCCAAACACGATGATATCGAAGCGGATGCCATAAGCTTTGACAAGCGTCCGCGATTCATTGCCATCACGGTCCTTATAGTATTTTGCAAACCTGCAGAAAAGACAGCTCAGAGCTCAGCTGGAAATTCTGAGCATGCTTATGTGATCATGCAACATCCAGGTGCGTCCTCCAGCCCAAGAGGATGGGCTGAACATTGTTACTTCTAGAGACAAGCCCCACTAGGAGGGAGGGAGAGAGATTTCATGCACCCAAGCAAATAGAGGAGCAAAACCCAAACCAGGCGAATTGAAGACAGCGGTTAGCACAAGCCAAATCAGGAAACCTGCAGAGCGTAGGAACGAAAGAAAGCTTTAGCAGCGGAGCAGGACAGACAGGAAGAAATTCAGCTATCCGCGAGAATCAGCGCCCTCAGGCAGAGGCAAGCAGGAGGCTGCAGGGGTGCAGGCAGCCACGAGAGGGCAGGGCCAGGAGCAGGCAGCACAGCCCCAGCCCTGCACACAAAGGCTCCTCCTTGTCCCGCACAATGGGACTCGCAGGCAAGTGATAGGGAAAAAGGGATGAGAACATGTGATATCAGACTTACTCTGCCACATGGTTGACTAAGCCAGGAGGAAGCAGGGAAGAGGAAGGATTAGTAAGGGGCTGCACCACAGCAGCCTGTGATCCTGTGCCAGTGGCAGACTGAGCTGCAGGGACACCTGGCAACCTGCTCTAGGTGAACCTGCTTTAGCAGCGGGGTTTGGACTACATGATCCCCAGAGGTCCCTTCCAACTCCTACCGTTCTGTGACTTGGTGACACCAGGTGCTCTCTGTAGCCACATTACCTGAAGTTGTAGCCAGGTGAGACGGTGTGGGCAGAGTCCTTGTTGTCAAGGCGCCGGAAGGAGTACTTTGGCACACAGAGGGAAGCAGCTCTGTCAAGGTTACAGTCCCAGTTGATCTGCAGTGCCATGACTCCACCCTGCAAGTGGAGGAGAGAAGGTGAGCAGCACTAGGCTGTCTGCTGACCAGGACCCTGGTTTACTGGCCCATGTCCCAGTTCCAATCAAACATTCTTTCTTCCTGCTACAGAAGGACCTTGCACATAACCGCACCCACACAAGCTAAGGTCAAATATTTGTTAAGTAGAACTGACTCCAGTCCCTCTGGCCAGAGCAACTTCCCATTCTGCAGACACTGTGTGTCCTGTGGCTCATGCCACAAGGCACAGGGGTACAATCACCTACTGCTCCTTTTCTACACAGCTGAGGCTCAAGAGAAGGGTCTGACAAATACCTCCACAGCCATTTCCTGGAAGTTCTGCCCTGCAGCTTCAACTATTTTCCCTAAACGAAAGATAGGGCAGAAGGGATCTGTCTGGGAGTCATAGATGCAGTTCTTGAGGTAAGTGGTGTTGATAGTGGGCAGGATGTTTCGCCTACAGGGGAACAGAGAGAGATCTGTTGCATATTTTTCCACTTCTCCAGCTCCCCTTTACTGCCCAAGAGAGCAGACAGCACAATACCCAACACACTATTTACTTGCTGAAGTTGAACTTCGGGTACCAAATGTTGTTCTTCACCAGAATGGTGAAGTTCTCAGCTCCTTGCAGGAATGCTGGCCTACAAAACAATAGGAAAAGTAACTAAGTTTCACAAACAGGACTCTGCAGGGTCCCTGGTGATCACCTCTTCAGCTTTTCCCAGCAGTACCTCACAGGAAGAAACATCAGCTGCATACTGCCAGCCTCCTCTCAGGAGGGCCACTGCAGAGTAGGAAGATAGAGCACTCACTTGGGTATATGATAGTCATCCTCCACAGGGCACCATGCAAAGACTTCACAGGTTTTAATGCTATCATTGTATGGTACACAATTCCCAGTCTGGATGCCTGGAAAGACATGTGAATGGAGGTAATACCAAGCACGAATACAGAGGCAATATTTATCCTATATCATCTCCTCACTCCATAAGGTGAAAGCTGTCTGCTCAGTGGGGAAGTGCTCCTGCATCAAATCCTCATCTACGTGAAGTACCACTTCATGGACCCAAGGTCTTGAAAAGCCCTCACACAGTTTGCTAACTCACCAAAACACACATCCATCCAACATCCACCCAACACAGTCTATGCCCATCTGCTCTTCCCCAGAAGGAAAATCTGAGCTTCCCTTGCAGTTCTCTGAGAACAAGGAGTCTGAAGTGAAATGGCAGTTTCCTTCACAGGAGAGAAGGCATAGCACAGAGGTATCACAACACAGACTGAAAGGAGCCATTGCAGCAGGTTTCTTACCATTGCTGTGAGTGCTGACATAGCCTGGAACACAGTTGTTCTTCACTTTGCACTCTGTTTTATCATCTGGAAGCTAGAAAGGAACGATAATTACACTAAACTCTACAAACTCCCTCCACTCCCTCCCACACAAGGCAGAATTAAAGCAGATCCTACACCTACCTCTGCACAGAGGCCTTGGTGTTGGTTCAGTGTGAGTATCAAATTGGTCATGACAAACACAGTGTTCTCCTGCTGTATATACAAAACAACAAAATTTAAGAGTGACAGTATGGAAATAATATTAAAGCCACTGCCCCAAATGTCTTTGCTGACAGAGCCCAGGTGGCCCTGCAGAAGGGACTTGGACAGTGCTGGTGCAGCACTAAAGGGGCAGATTCCCACATGTATTGCCTGATGCTGCTGACCTTTAGGCAGAGGTATGACTGTGGGACTAGCAACTCTTTCTGTCCTCCCACTTGGCCCAAATTTCCTCATTCACATTATGAAAACAGAGATATCACAGCTCCTCAGGGGAGTTGCAAGGCAAGGAGCAGAAATAAAGCTCCAGCTGCAACTCTAAGTACAACTCCCACTCTTTTTTTTTTTTTTGCAATATATGTATTAGAAATTTGTCCAGTCCTGATTTGTTTCTCCAGAAAGCACCACTTCCATTATTTTCAGATCTGTACAATGCGAGATCTGTTGCTTGCTTCTGCTCTGCTGATATGAAAATATGATCACTCAGCCAAAATCTGGCTAAACCTGTTACTTTTTTCTGCAACACATCTCATGCAGACAGAGTGACCTATGACTAGCAGCTCGACTGTGCCTGCCAACCCTGAAGCAGCCACATATTGCCTGCACAGTGTAGCTTCCCATAGACACAGTCAATCAGTAAGTACAGCAGTACCCCCTGTTCAGTTCTGTATCCAGTGACTTGCAGGCTACTCCTGGGGTTTCTGCCAAGTTAACTTTTGAGTTGTTTGCTTTAGAAAGCAGTAAGAAACAGGACATGTGGTTACTGCTGCAACTTTTTCAGGAAGCCTGCAAAATTCTCCCTCTTATGCATGCACACACAGAGACACATTTTTCTTGAAGCAAGCTTCCCCAGAGCTAGTGGTGCAGGTGCTCAGTGTGGTCTGCAACACAGCAAAGCTGCTTCATTCTCTCATATCAAGGCCATGCTGGAGCCAAAGCTGCTTCAGACTTCAGTGGATTCCGGCAGAGCAGTAGCTGTTTGTTAGAAACCTCTCCAGCTGTGTGTGGGAGCAACTGATACCTGAGGAGGGATGACATAGTCAGCTACGTCCCAGACTCTGGCTCCCAAGGCAGGTGTGTTTGTCAGCGTAACTCCTTTCACCTTTGTGGTTACAGAACTGACCACAGAGTCTTTTTCTTGGTAGCCCTTCTCCCACACAAAGACCCACCTGCAAGAGAAGGATTGCAAGAGAGAAACAACTAAAACCAGATAAACAGAAATAAACCCCTGATAAATATAAACATCAAAAAGGAAAGGCAACCACTATAAACCAGCAGAGGCAATGGTAATTGCACAGGAGCACCTCTCCTACGAAGACAAGCTGAAGGAGTTGGGGGTTGTTCAGTCTGGAGATGAGAAAGCTCCAGGGAGACCTTACTGTGGCCTTCCAATACTTAAAGGGAACTTCTAAAAAAGAGGAAGAGAAACTTTTTATATAGGCACTTAGTGATAGGACAAGAGGGAATGGGTTAAAACTGAAAGAGGGGAGATTTAGACTAGATGTTAGGAAGAAATACTTTTTTTCATGTGTCACCCGAAAGGGCTAGACTAGGTAATATAATGCTTCCCTACAAAAGACTCACAGGACTAGCAAATATGCATACAAAAGGCTCATAGGACTAGGAACCTCTGTACGAACAGCTCTCAGGACTAGTAATCAGATTTATTTTTTTCCAGTGTTTTGGCAGGTTGCCATTATTGATTTTATACACACTCCTGCTGGGTAATCACCCTTCAAGGCCGGTCTCTGTTCTGAGGGTCCCTGTCCTTCCTGCAGCTGTCCCTCCGCAGCCTTACAGCCCCAGTTAAGGTGTCCCACTCCTCGCTTGTCACAAGGAGCCCGCCCAGCTCGAGCGCCCTAGGCAGCACAACGGGGCCTGGCAGCTGCCTTCCCGCCTCGCCCTGAGGGAGTCAGCGGGTCCCGCCCCTCATCCCCCTCACAGCCCGGAGGGGGGCTCCTTGCCCTTCCTCCCTCACGACAGCCGCCCCGAGAACAGCCGCAAAGAGGCTGCCGGCTACCCCCGAGCGCAGCCCGGCGGCCACCCACCCTCACACCCACCCGATCACGTAGGCGAGGATGGCGAGCTGCACGATGCGGTTGATGAGCCCTACTTTGCGGCTCCGGATCAGCACGATGCGGGGAGTGTCGTACTCGAAGAAGAAGCTTTGGAAAGCCTGACACGACACCATGGCGGCCTGGAGAAGGGGCGGGCGGGAGCTCCCTCCCAGGCTGGCCAGCAGCTGCCACAGCCCCGCGGAACCACAGCGCCCCGAGCAGCCCGCAGAGCGCTCCCGCAGTCCCGAGGCTTGCACCGGCTTCAGGCTCGTGATTGCCAGTCCCTTCCCAGTCCCGCCAGCGGCAGGCTGCCGGCCCTGCTCGTGGCCGGGAAGGAGGCAACGGCTGTCCTCAGGCCCCACGCTCTATCCCCGACTGTCCTCGGCAGGGAAAAGGGGTTCCCCGCTGCGCTGACCCCTTTGGTGCTGCCCAGGAGAAGGCAGGACTCGGCAGCCAGGGCAATGTTCTGCCCTGAGGCTTCCTGCTGCCGTACATCCGCTGTGGGTGGATACGGGATTGGGCAATGCAGGTAGTGGATTGCCTGGAGGAGGATGTTCTCATCCTGGTTATAATCATTGGAATCGTTTTGGTTGGAAGAGACCTTTAAGATCATTGAGTCCAACTGTTAACTCAGCACTGCCAAGTTATCACCACTAAACCATGTCTCCACAGCTTTTAAACCCCCTCCAGGGATAGAGACTCCACCACTTTCCTGAGCAGCCTGTTCCGGGGCTTGAAGACCCTTTCAGGGAAAAATTTTTTTCCTAATATTCAAAATAAACATCCCCTGGCACAACTTGAAGCTGTTTGCTCTTGTCCTATTGCTTGTTACTTAGGAGAAGAGACTAACCCCCACCTCGCTCCAACCTCCTTTAATTGCTAAACTTGGGGGATATTTTCCCCATACAATTCATTGTTGGCAAGTTCATGGGGAGTTTTTCACTTCTATACTGGCCAGACATGAGTAAGCCATTACCTGGAAGCCTGGTGCTGTCAGCCTGATGCTGCATCTGGGCTAGCTCACAAGCTGGACAGATGGATGGATGACCTCAGGCAAGGGCCATCTCAACACCAAGCCATAACTTGCAGCCAGATCAGGACAAGGACAGAGCACCTGCCTGCAAAAAGTAACAGACACATAACACATATCATCTCAGCCTCCCACCAACAATGAGCAATCTTTGCTATAAAAGCAGAGATCTGCACCACCTAATTCATGCATCTTCCACCTGCTGCTGAGCTGCCCAACACAGTGCTTATTTTAGAAGCATCACCATAACCCTGACAACAGCAGGTAAACCATTAGAAAATGATGAACCAAACTGACAGACTGGCAGTGGGGATTTCAGACAGTATGGAACAAAGAGACTTTGGGTCAGCTACAGATAAGTAAAATGCTCTATTTATTACAAAAACAATCAAATTGAAAGAACCCAGACAAAGGTAGGTAAGCATAAGAAAGAACATGTATACAAATGTGAAAGGAGATCAAAATCATAGTCTGAAGTGAATATTTAACGTACTTCTTTCCAAAAGAAGATTTGGTTCATGTGTCAGAACAGGAATTAATTAATACCAGCTCACTCTAGATACAGAAGATGCTGCAATATGAATGTCAATACAATTAATGCATATTACAGCTGAGGAGAGAAATACAGTGGGCATCATCTGCCAGCAATGTATATTCGTGGGAAATGGAAATGGCAAACTGCTGGGTTGGCTCAGAAAGAACAAAGCTTAGTTGAAAGGAGCATGAAATATACACATTACAATCCTTCTCACCTTGCTTCTACAAAAATAGAACATGTACAAATATAAAAAAAGAGAAAAAACTAAAAAGGTATTGGAGCAAAGATTAATCTACCCTGAATTTGCTGCTCCTTGGCTGTACTCTGGCCTTATGCATCAGAGCACAAAGCTACTTGCACTGTGCCAAGTTCAGTAGGAGGAGGTGTAGGAGGCAAAGCCTGTTTGAAGCCAAGAGCAAAGAGGCCGAAGTCCAACATTACAATTTCAATGAGTATAAACCAAATGCCTGAAAATATTACACCAAAGACAGGAAAAAGTACTTTTCTTGTAATTTCTGAGTTCAAACTAAAAGCAGTAACATAAAAAGAACAGCTGGGCTTTTCAGAAAATGCTTTGTTTGGATCACTGTAATAATCTAAAATGAGCCTGTTCAATCTGGATCGACCATGAAGCTTCAACCACAAGTTATGAAACTACATACTCAGTGGCCTCTTTCTAAAGCCTCTTGATCCAGGGCTGCAGAAAAGTGGTGAGGCTGGGGGAGAAAAATGCTCAGGACCACATTTTCAAGTAGTATGTTTCAGATTTCCCTTCCTTCAGGGGTCATGCTCTGAGATGCCTCTTGACTCCATCTTCTTTTTAAGGAACTAGTCATCTCCTGACTCAGCTGGGATTCTGGTATGTACCAGTGCAAGGGCAGGAGGCCTGGAACCTCACACTAAAATGCAGCCCTAAGAATTCACCCCAGAGCCTACATTTCCAAACCTCATGGGCAAGCACATTAGCTCAAGGTGGTTTTTGCTCTCTGCTAAGCAGTAGGCAATTATGCCTCTCTAAAGACAATACACAAGGATCCAGCTGTACTACAGAAGATTTTAGGGAGTTCCATGCTTTCTTATCCTTTCTTTTTTTAAAGCTCTATGAAAGAAAACAAAGGCTAAATGTCCAAGGTGAATCACAATGTGAGCTCAAGTTGTACCACATCCTCATTCCATGTTAAAACCAGTATAGTTGTCGACTGCTTTGGGATAAGTATCTCTAATTCTCCACCTACAGCAGCTTGGGATGACAGCTCTGTCTTCCAAATGAGAAGAGCCAAAGCGCCAGTGAATGTATTGCTTGTAAGCAAGGTGACGCAGCTGGTCACTGAGATTGTCATCTGTCAAGTCCAGAAAGGGGTCTTTGTAGAGAAGGGCTTTCTTCAGGCTGCGACTGGACAGCACCAGCTGCTGGAACAAATAGGAGGTTGTGATGCACTGTCCTTCTTTCCTTCTGCAGCAGAGCTGCTCATGGTACTTCTGCGTTGGCAGGCACTTCCCACAACAGCACCACTTCTGGAAGTTTGGGGAAGTAGCCTCTTGTCTGAGAGGTTGTCCCAGCATGTAGCCTTCATCATCATCTTCCTCACTGGTGCAGCAGTTGCCAGCATCATATGATTTCACAGGGTGGCTCTGCAACAATTCCTGACATAAATTAAACAGCAGTTGGTGCTTTATCCAACTGCAGAGAGAATTTACAACAGTGATCCTCCTCACCATTGGGTTTTTCATTTGACACAGCACAATAGGGATAATGATGATGGATCAGCAGATCTGGAGGAGGATTGTCTTTCTGTGTTGCCAACGCCCACCCTAGCCAAATCAATCGACACCTCACAAGTTGTTGCAACTCCAACGCGCTCCCCACTGGCACATACCCACCACAGGAAAGCAGCAATTTTTACCTGATTCTACAAAAGACATCCTCTAGTCACAGGTCCTATTAACTTCAAATGGACAAAAGGAATCTAGTCTTAGCCCCCTAGAATCTAATCTGGCACTATGGGGGAGGTGGTGGCAGAAACACAAATCCATTTGGAATGACCTTCCTCAGTTCTCCCTTCTGAAGGGAGGATCCCAAAGATTAAATGCCAGTCTTTACCTCAACAACGCTGCCTTGAGCATGTTGCAAGCTTGTTTTCAGAGGCTTCTTTATGAGGGTAATATGTGGCTCATCGACATAGGACACATACATCACCTGTGCAGCAGAAGAAATGAGCATAGTTAGCTGGAGCAGTTACTTGCAGTACTGGGGACAAATACAGCATAGATCTGACCTCAGCTTGGGTTCTGCAGTGTATACTCCAGTAACAATCCCCTGCAACTGTATGCTGCAAGGGTCTGTAATTTCAGTATGCAGACCAGCAAGGACATAGAGAGCTGGAGGGACAGAGGGAACAGGAAGAGGTGGTATGGAACTAATTGTAGGAGCGTGGTTGTGCAGTGCCTTTAGGTACTCTCCTCTTCACTCTTCTTTAAAAACACATTTAAAATGCTGGGGAATTAGTAAAGGCAGCCTAGAGAAATAACCATTAATGTCTTGAAAACTTTTTCAAGAGGCAACTGAAGTAGGCAGGGAGGAGGCTTTGAGAAATGCCCTCTTCATGGACAATCCTTTCATGACAACTTTCTGCTGCTTTGAAGGATCACTATTCCTTGCAGGTTTCCATGATAGAGCTGCTGTGACACTGCCATGCCAAGGACGTGTGTGAAGCCCACTGCGGTCATGCAGTGTACACCCTGCACAGCTCCATGGAAGCTTCCTGGATCAGCTGCACTTTCGTATCCAAAGAGCAGCAAGTGATATGCTTTACCTGTCTTGGATCCAGCACAGTGTCATACTTTTTCCTGTTGAAAACTTTGTAGAATGGTGATTTGCCATAACTGAAGTAATTACCTACACAAAGAGCAATTTCAATGGCACCTGCAGCCTGCACATGAGAAAAAAAAAAACAAGTAGTGATTCCACTTTCTTAATGAGACTGTATCTCCAGAACTGGTTTTATTAACAGGAAAAGTAAGTCTCTCACCAAACCAAAATAGGAGATCATGGATCCAATGTTTTTAATGAGTTCAATGGCATTAAATTTTCTACCCTTAAAGAAAGCAGAAAAGAGTGAGAGGCAAGATCTGTTACCATTCATTCACCTTAATGTCTTTTCTCTTTGTCTCTTTGCAACATCTCTTTGTCTCTTTACAATTTAATCAATCCCCAAATTTCATAGACCATCTCAGACACTTTGCAGGAGAGAATAAGCAACTTGAGAGGGAAACAATAATGACACACAGGGTTCATGACAGTAACATCAAGTCATGATGATACCTCTAATTGTCTTAAACAACCATCATGCCTCTGCCCCAGCCCTGCCTTTCCACGCTTAACTTTGCTCTCCTGTGCTGCTCAGTTCAGTATAGACATACTCATCTGACATTACTTCCATCTCAGAATGACAGACAGGAGAGAGGAAGAGGGGTATATGGCAGAAGTGAGGCTAAGGAAATAGCAAGCTTTCTTCTCCCTCCACAAGGAAAAAGAATTGCATTTACTGTGCCGAAGACAAGGACATCAAACCGTATGCCATAGACTTTGAAAAGGGTTCTCTGCTCCATCCCCTGTGGAAGCTTGTAGTACCTTGCATATCTGCAAAAGAGTAAATGAAGATCTGGGCAGTTTCCCTGGGGATAAAAATGCCTTGAGGTTGCAGAACACAAAAAGAGGTGTAGTTTCTTCTCCATTCTTCCTCCAGCCCTTTCAGACTTCTGAAATGAAGGTGCTGAGGCCAGCTTGATGAACAGTATTTTGCCCAACATCTGACCTGAAAGTCTAAACTAAATTAATGTATCTATAGACATTCAGACAAATTAAAGAGCCAACAAATGTCCAGCAAGTGTTTTGCTGTCTCAATCCGTATTGGAATGTGGAGCTGCAGAAAACAAGTTCAATCACATGTAAAGTAGTTAGAAAACATCAGCAAGGATATGTGAGGAGCTGGCAATGGCAAGGTTGCCCATGCTCTGAAGGCTTTAATATCATGTCATCCAAGACCAACTCTGAACTCCTGAGCACACTTCAGTATCTGGATATCAGCCATTTCCCACTCATCCATCAGTAGAGTAGCAAGAATCACATGAGCCTCTCCTAACTTCCAGTTTCTTATTCTATCAAGAACATCCTGATGCACAGCTCACATCAGCTTATGGATCAACAAGCAATCACAGAGCATGGAACAAAGAGATCTTTAAAAATCTGGCAGTACAGACAAAATCATTAAACTGAAAGGCATACTAAAGCACACAATGGTACTAATAACCAAACTCTGACAACAACATCCATATGTCTTCTGCCTCAAACATGCTGTCAGGACTTAAAAGTGCTGTATTGTTCTTCACTACTTTACCCAAGTCATCTCTAAGTCCTGTTCTCCTTCACTTAGATAAATAATTTGACAGGAAATGTGTGTAGGGGAAGGGTAGAAGGTCAGTTCCAGGGGTGGCAGATATGTCAGTGACAGATCACTAACCAAAATTTGTTTTATAGTTGGTTGCCTGTTCAAGTACCTTGAACTGTTTAAGAGGATATATGTCTGGTGTAATCAGCTCTGCCCTCTGCTTTTTAGCATCTCCAGGTACTCGTTCAGATGACAGAGTCATCTAAAAAAATACACATTTTCCTCTTTTCCTTTCTCTTTGGGTTCCGTTCCTCCTGCTCAGCTTTGCTATCTTGATGCTAACAAACCAGCCCAGAGCAAGCTTTTCCCTGATTCCACGCTCTCCTGCACATCCTACTGCAAGCTAAGTTTGGCAGACTTTCAGAGTGCTCTTATTCAGAATTCCCAAGATCATGCGATCATTTGCTTTCCATTCACTATGATCTGATTTGTATTCTCTGAAGGCAGTGAGTCACTCAGAAAAACACATTGTCATGTGTTCTGCTTTCTCCTTGCTTGCACACACATGAAATGCCCTTTTTCCTGTGCTGAACGATTCCAAAGTCTGTGACCAAGACATGCTTTATTGACCAGCTCTTAGCCTCTGAAGCTTGCAGATCAGTTAGGTTTTATTTGAAAGCTTTCCTAGCTCTTTCCAGGATCAGAGGTCACAACACAAGCATGCTCATTTGGAAGATGACCATGATGATAGAACGATACAACTGCAGTAACTGCAGGTTAAGGACATGGCTGCAAGAGTGAAGAAGGAGAATCAAACATCTTGTCATTCCAAGCCATCATTCCCTACACCTCATCACATCTTGGCTTCAACTCAGCAAACAAGCTAGTTGTTTCATGTAACACTTTTTACCTGATGTAGAATCCAGGATTTATTTCTCTGTGATCAAGGCGACGGAAACCATACTTCGGATTGCAGTCATAAAACCAGCTGTCCAAGTTACAGTCCCAGTTAATCTCAATGGCAATGATTCCTCCCTAGAAACAGACACAGCAAACTTAGAGACTTGCACTGTGGTGGCTGCTTGTGCTAAACTGCTCTTAAAGCCAGGGGAGACTTGAGGGATGATGTCTACAGACAGGGTAACTCATAAGCAACACTTGCCAACCTTCTATGAAAGTGACTTAGGTGAATGAGAAGACTCATTCAGGCCTTTCCTATCTTCTGTTCATCTTTGTAGCACAAATATGAACATAGCAGATATACTGTGACAGTTGTTTAGTGGCATTAAACTACATGTAGGCTTAAAACAAAAGCCTAAGAGCAAGCCTAAGTTTTGTAGGCACCCAGTCCAACTGTTTCCTTTGGAATGCACTGTGCCAGGCTGAGATCCAATAAATGTGGCCAGCTGATGACTCTGGGCAGGACACTTTGTCTCTACTTCTATTCATCTGTTAATGTTCACTTTCTAGAGGTATGGCTGGATACTGTGTTAAAGGGGATTTGGCTCAACACCCTGAAGAACAGAGTGAAAACATAATGGCAAAAGTAAGAGCTTTTTGACTCTGAATAGAAGCTGCCATTTGTGCCAGTCTGACTTTTGGATGATTCTCCCAGCAACATGATTTAGGATTTGCTTGAGTAGAATAAGAAGATAATCATGAGTGACAGCCTTGTACAGGCCCTATTTAAAGGCACTGTAAAGGGGCCTCTGCATGCTACAATACTAACAAAAGAATATCAACTCTGTCAGCATGAGTCCCATCCTGTGAGATGCTAAGCACATTTAATTCTTTAAAGTTGAGGTTACTTTGCTTCTCACACAACCAGTTTCTAAACCTAGAACAATTCCTTTATATAGCAGACAGCAAAACATGCAGGAAGAGAATGAAGAAAATGTTTTAACACTGAGCATGAAAAAGAAGTGGTATCACAGACCTTTACTGCCATCTCAGAAAAATTCTCTTTTGCTTCCTGAAGGATATCTCCCAGACGGAAAATTGGACAGAGTGGAGAAGTTTTCTTGTTGTATGTGCAGGAAGTATTAAAAATTGGTGGAATATTTACTCTGTGAAGAACACACACAATTCTTAAAATTTAAACCAAGCTGAAGCAGATACAGATCCAGGAAAGGGACTTCACATTTCCTAGAACCTGTGTTAAATGTGTTCAGTTTGTAGGTATACAAGCTTTTGATTTGGTAGCTATCAGATCTATATCCCTAACTGGGATCTGGGAATTAAGATGAATTCTTTACTCTTCAGATACTATTATCAGCAACATTTTATCTGTGTAAACTAAACACTTTCACCTTGTCATTTGAATCCATGTCTCTTTTGCTGTATTTTAGTGATTCAACCCTAGCATAAACCAGTTTAGCTGAACAAACAATTCTGCTGTCCAGTGCATGAGAAAAATAAAAAGTTATGCTGGGAGGCTCTGTTCCCAAGCTCTCCTATTCCTCTTGGTTCCTGAAGGAATAATAGGGCAAAAGAATTACAGAAACTTGGTATTTGTCACCCAGGCAGATACAATCCTGAATGCAGAGCCTTTTTGAGTGAAGGTGGTGTCAATTTATACAATCATTTTTTCAGAGCACAACTACTCACAGCTATGCACTGAGGAATGTTTGCACTTACATGGTGTAATTAAATTTGGGGAAGTGAATGTTGTTCTTTATTAGCACAGTGAAGTTTTCAGAACTCCTCAGAACAGCAGGCCTAAAAAAGAAACATCAAATTAACTAATATCTTTTACTTAAATACATCAGTTCATGTTATGCTATTTTACTATTACCTGGAAAGCTGTCAGTAGGAATATGTTGCTGAGAATAACTGATTGGAATGAAGGTTAGGTGGCTGAGGGGATCAAGAAAGATATAGGTGGTTTTCTTAGTTTTAGGTATAAATTGTTCTCTCTATTGCATTTGTTTGCGTGGGCGAAGCCTAACTGGAGTCTCTACATGCAGCTGAAGTAAGATCTGAGAAGACTCCTCATATAAATCTTTCCATAGAATAGCAGTAGGAAATGACATCATTTGCCAGCTGATAACTTCTGCACAATGAATTGGCAGTTTCATTGCTGGTCTCCTCAGACAGGTGGTCATTTTTACACTAGAGCTGCACAGCTAGATAGAGTGTAAGAATGAGCCATGCACTCAGTCCTAGAAGATGTCTCTGGAAGTCAGACATTTATCACATCACCACAAGTTGTCCTGCCTTCCTTGCAGATACAAGTTTAAAGACATCCCCTTCATTGGTTTGTGCCACTAAATATGTAGGTGGGATGCAAACACAATGAAAAGCAGGCTGCCAGTCTGACTCTTCCTCAAAAGAGTGATTTCTCTCCAGCTAATGTCGTAGGAAAGAAGGATTTTTCCCACAAGTTGCCAGCTAAGTAACCTTGCCCTAGACTGTGTGAGACAACCTCGGCTACACTCCAGGGCTTGCCAGGCCTATAGGCAAGTAAGAGATACAGTTTTTAGCAGTTTGTCTAGCATAAGAACTATGCTGAACTGGAATACTGGCATCATTCCATTTTAAGAATGAGTCAGGAATATTTTAATTTCCATCAGGACAGTCATTGCAAGGGGGAAACTCAGCCTTCAAAGCAGTCATCCACATAAAGGACAGTGCTTCTAAGAAGGAAATACTTTTTCTATCATTGTATTTTGAGCAAAGCCTACACATCAGCAATCTGTGATGACAAGAAGCACATTAGCTGGATGACATGCAGCTTCTGTGAGGAACTTCTCATGAGCATCTTCTAAACCAAATCAATGAATGAGACTTGCCTGCAAACCAAATTAACCTTTGTGGATGCTACCTGGACATGAAAAATAAATTAAAAAACCTACTTGCTAACATGTAGAGGCATTGTTCAGCTCCTACCATAACTAACAGGAAGGAAAAAGAGGCCTCCTGTATAGCTCATGAAACTTACCTTTCAAAGGAATTTGGACAATAAAGACAATCATGGGTGTAGCCAAAGCCCAACATTGCTACCTCAGTATCTCAACCAGATGGCAAAGCTTCTAGAGGCTCTGTCCTTGGCCTTATGTATTGTTCTGATAGAAAACAAACACTCAGCTTTGCTTTTTTGTGAATCCTCAGTTTTTTCTTTACCAGTGGAACTCGTGAAGGAACTTCATTAATTAGTGGTTTGGATCAAACCTCTCATCCGTTATTTTTGGTCCCTGGTAGTGACTTGACTACTGACACTTTTCAGGAAGGTTAGAAAACAAGATAGAATGTGTCAACTGTGCAATATAATTAAAAGCAAAATTCCCTCTGTAACTTATGCAGCAGTGAGCCTACACACTGTGACATTTACAAATGACTGGCAGGCACAGAAACTTTCTAAAAAACCCCCTAGGATTTCATTAGCTCAGGAAGCTCATGCATAGCTTTCCCGGATGCTGTATGAACAATTACAGCCTTCCTGTTGTTGGACAAAGCCTTTTTCAGATCACAACTCTGTCTGCAGGAGAAGGGAATGGAAATTCTTTTAAAGAGATGAAAAAGAACCCAAAACCCTCAGGAGAAGGAGCTGTAGGAGACATTTTGGGCCCTGGAGGAGATCTGGCAGTAGAAAAACTGCTTGGTCTCTGCAGAAAACCCCAAATTAGGGAAAAGATGGGATATACAGATAGAATCATGCTTGTGTCTTTTAAAAGCAATGGGTTAATAAAAGTGATAATTGACCTAGCTTCTTACACATATTTCAAAGCTGGTTGAGAGGAGCTAAAATTGATTATCATTTGTTCTCTCAGAGTATAATTTGCATCAATTCAGTTGAAATCAAATCTTTTATAAAATTCATTCATGCTTTGGCTGATACAGAATAGAAATAGAACATTTTCATCTGGGAACACTGCACAGTCATGGAGTTACAAAAAAAGATGGCTGCAAGGCCACTGTTCCATGAAGTCTTTTTCCTAGAGTTTTCTTCACCTCACTATTACAGATTGCCAGCATTGAGGTCCTCATCATCTGCCTAGAGAGGATGGAGAGACTGCTCCTCAGTCTGAGGTGCATCCCCAAACAGTAGCCTGCAGCACAACGTGCAGGCAATCAATCTACCCCTACTGTTCAGGGAGGTGATAAATGAACCCACAAAGAACTTCTACACCACAGAGCCCTAAGCCTTGCACAAGAAAACCCCAAGTTAGGAAACTTTATTTCTGTCACTGCTTGAATCTATGTTACGCTGATGCATTTTCCTTGACATTTGAATTAATGAGCCAAATGCCTCTAGGGAATTCAAGATCAGCCTGTGACATCTAAAACTGTTTCTATGGAAGCTGCATGATGATACAAAACTGTGATACAAACTGGAGGCTATGACTTCACTGCAGAATCATACAGCAGGATGAATCATACATTGTTAGAAGTTATTTAGATATTATAATGACTGTTAACAGTATGGCTATGAAGGAAATAGCTCTTTTATATACCCAAGATCTATATGTGCCTAGGTAAAGTGATTCTCCTAAAATTTCATGACTTTGTCAAAGTAAATCCTACTTTTGGCATTAAAAAAACATGCAGGCATCTCTTGCACTTACTCAGGGGGGCTTTCCATGGGTTCCACAGGGCACCATGCCTTGACCTCACAGGTTTTAACAGTTGCATTGTATTCTACACATCTTCCTGTTTGAACTCCTGTACAGAAACAAGCTCTTACTCAGCAAAGCCAAGAGTTTTTCACCAATCAGAGACAGTTTCAACAGGTCAGTGGATTCCTCCTCAAATATAAGATAGGGAGCTTGACATTTCAGGTACTTGCGGCTTTCTATAGGAAGAAGCTGTAGGAAGAACTACCCAATTCATGGTCCTGCCACACCTCACCAATTCTTATTTAGCTGTTTTCTTGGGTAAACAGTGCCTGTCATTGTTTGTGCTGAGGGTGAAGTAATTTCCTTCACAGTTTTATATGAAGCTACATATCTGAGTCTTGAGCTAAATCGAGAAACCAACTGTTTCAGTCAGAAGTTAAATTCAACAACATGAGCAAATTAAATAAGGATATAAAGGTGGACAGAAAATCCTAATTCTCTGTGCACTCCTGGATCATCAGCATTTTCTGTGAGTGTTTAGTCTTTACCAGGGAAAATGGTAATCCAGGCAGCAGCCCAAATTCAGGGAATCTCAGCACTACAAAGAATTCACATAGTTGATGAAACAGTATGATGCCTTCTGGACAACTGCTCCCAGAGAAAGGACACAATTCCCCTGACTTATTCTGAGAACCACCTAACCATCACAGGGGTGATGTTTACATACCATTACTGTAGATATTTATACTCCCTTTTTCACAGGACTTGTCTGATAAGCAGATAGATTTGTTGAAGGGATACTGGAAAAAATTACATAAAAAAGCAATATAAATATCCCCCTCTCCACACCTATTTAAAAGGCTTACTCAGCTTCACTGTAAAAATGTCAAATAATAAGAGAAAATAACTCTAACAAATTATTTGGCTTATAGAAGAAAAAGGCTCAGCTACCTGCAAAACCAGAAAAAAGCCCCTTCCTTGCTTATAATAATATTTTCCTTTTATTTATGTCTCTTCCTGTTTTCACACTCTCTCCTATGCCACTAAGCACAATAAATTTAATACTGGACTATTTAATTCTTTTTTTAATAACAGTCCCATACACTCCTGCCAGTGAAAGGCAACTTGTATTTGGGACCTACTCTTCAAAGTCCCACTTCTAGGCCAGTCAACTGAACAGAGCTGCAGCTGGCAACCAGGTTTGACCTACAGAAAGGAAGGAAGTGGACATGTAGGAATAAGCAATGCTAATAGTAACAGTATTATATTAGCAAAGAAGCTGATAGCAAGTCTGTAGCTCCATCATTTCCAAGAAAGAAAAAGAGCAATCAAACTATATCTTGCATGCTATCTGCTAAGGTGCAAACATAACGAGCAACAGTATTTGCTTGTACCAGACTTCTCCAAGGTCAGTCCCCTTGTTTACATCACCATGCATTTGATACATGCCAAGTATAAATCACAAGCCACACTTACCGCAGGGCAGGTCTGCTCAAGCTGATTCTCTGTCTTAATGATGTTGGTCATCACAAAGAAAGAGTTTACTGCCTACATGGAGGAAAGAATAGGAACTTGACTAAAATTTCACATATTTGATTCAGACCTCATCTCCTGGAAGGACAAGACTGTTCCTGCTCTTCCCCACCCTGACAGACATTCAGATTCTACCCAAGTCATCAGCAATGAGCAGCTGGAGGCAAGAAGGCACTGATCATTTTTTTTTAAACTAGCATTACAACTAAAAAAGATACACTAGCATTAATCTGTAATAACACTACTGTGTTTAGTAGGTGAATTTGTTCTTAGGTCTGCTATTACCCACAAACTAAACTGGTTATATAAAAACTGTGTACCAAAAAGCACCACAGAAATCTCGTAAGAGAGGGTATTTTTTTACCCGTGTATTCAAGGAAGAAGGGAAGATTTGGCTTATAGATTGCTATCGCCAACATAATTACATTGAATGGCAGGATAGAGATATGTCAGAAAAGCAACCAGATGTGTCCATAGAAGTCAAATACGGGAATGATGTCAAATTAAGACTTGCCTGCATTGGTATAGTGTATTCTGCTGTATCCCAGATCCTGTTGTTTGTGTAAGCCACCCCCTTCACGCTAGTGCGAACTGCGCTGTTAACTTCATCCATCTCTTGATGGAGTCCATAAATGAAGATGATACAACTGGCAAGATAAAACAGAAAGGACAAATAAGCCTGTAAGAATACAACTAGTCAGCCTCTTTATGCCATTCTTGGACAAAATGCACTGCAAGATAAAAAGTCAGATGGACATTTTCAAGTAATTGAGAGCCTTTTTGTGCAAGACATGTGCATTGCCTGGACTAAAGCCTGCCTTGGTTTCACTTTCACAACTTAGGACTTTGTCAGAATTGAATTGATACAAGCAAGAAGAGAATTTCTATTTTCCCATCCTAAATCATACAGACAACATGAGGTGACATTCTGACCCTTCAGATGCCATTTGTGAAACACCAATTAACTGCAATTAAGCGCTTAATGTCATATAAAACCTTTCACCCACCCATTCTGTGCTGCTGTGTAACTAGACTGTCTTTTTCTGTCACAAGCAGTAGCATCCTCTCTACATTTTTTGTGTTTGTTTTTAAGAGAGCTTAAAATACTTAATCCTTAACTTTCCAGTGACTAGGCTTGTGCCTCATGCTGATTGCTTCAAAAACCTTGGTCTAACATTTTCACTTTCTTATTAATTGAATGTGTTAATAAACAGAGGAAGGACACCTCTATTTTTAAGCTGACAGGAAAGTCATATAGCTCTAACTCCTAAAAAGCACCATCAACTCTGAGAAACTATAATCTGTTCAGAAGATACTTTCCACACTACATAGAAGTGATATAAAAGGTTTGCTTTGAAAAACAAACCACAAGAGCTAGCACCATTTCAGTTTAACAACAGATTGTTCTGGGGGGAGGATAAAACAGTATCTGAAGGACAAAAATACAAAGCAACTCATCGGTGTTTCTTTATTTATATCATCTATTATAAGATTATTTCAGCCCTTTCCTTCTGGAGAACAGTGCTTTGGGAAAACCATGTCGTTGGAAACTGGCAGTGGCAATTCAGCTCTGAGCAGCAGTAGGTTGGTAATAGTACCTTCATAAGGCAATCTGAATTTCCTGCAGACTTGATTCTTTGTGAGATTGGGATCAGTGTGCTCAATGTCCTGGCTCCCTGCCCTTCCATGAGAAGGAAACCAACTTTCTGAACTTCAGGAGACTTTGTTCAGCAAACACTTATCACCAAGAACAGCCCCAGTTTGCAGCAAAGAGGAAGAGGTGCCCTTTAGAAGCAATCTGTTGTTGCATAGTCCTAAAACATCTTATATTTCTCAAAATGTGCTGCAAGGGCTGACTTGCCATTTCATCTGACCCTGAACAGGAGACTCTACAGAGCAGACTCTAATCTCAGAAACACTGGTGTAAATGTGAGATTATTCAGTGGAGTTATTTTGGGTTTTTCAGACAAGAAGCAATACCAGACAGCATGGCAACAACAAAACTAAGTATTTTTTAGATGAAGCTTAGTTAACTCTGTCCAAGCAACTCCACCTTCTTAGATAACATCCTATGCCACACTCCCACTGCAAAGTTCCCACAACCACATCCACCTTCCACTAGACCATTACAATGGTCTACCACCAGATCAAGGATCTTGTTTGCTGCCACACAACTCAAACTGCTGAAAGCCAAGCTGTAACCAGACAACCCCTAATACAAGAACCATTTGCTTACATACAAGACAGCATCCTGTCCATTCTGTCACTGTGCACTTACCCAATAGACAGAGCAATAGTTAGAGAAAGGAAACATCTCGCATAGCCCCATATAGCACCCTCGATGCGGATGTATTTTGGAGAGTCATAACGAGTGAGGCAATCGTGCTGGCCACATACACCCATCACTAGCACTTCCTCTAATGTACTGGCTTTTGGAAACTGAAACTAACTGATGCTGTCTTCTTCAACTTTTGCATTCTTTCTGGGCCACCCCTCTTAAAGGCACAGTTAGAAACCTGTCTGAGAATGGTACCAGCTGAGCCAATACATGGCACATACCTTGGCTCCAGCCTCTCCTACTCCACAGAACCATGCATAAGGCAGAACTGGTCAGTGTGCTGCAAGCCAACTATTTGCATCTGGTCCAGGAGGTCAAAGAGTAGGTGTAAGGCCACCATCTGACAGCGTAAACACAGGAGATGGGAGCTGTAAAGATGCAGAGCTGTCAAGGTGGCACCTGTAAATCTCAGGCTCAGTCCAAAAGACGAGAAAGTTTGGATTGGAATCCACCAGACTCAGATTAAAAGGACCAGGCTCCTCTCTTGCAACAGAAGCACGAAATACACAAATCCTACACAAATAGATCTAATGTTTTTCATCCAATCTTGTAGTACTTTAGATTACCTAGGATGCTACCTATGGCTGTAGTCATGACAAAACATTCAGAACCAGACAGGCTTCTTGGCTGTTGGTATTGTCTTAAATGCTTTAGCACACAAGAACAAGTTGCATTCTGCACAGACAAGCTTAATTTTTGGAGACATCAGTGATGGCTCCTTAGGCTTTTGCTGACCACAGTCCATACTGCTATGGCTGTTATTAGTGACACTTCTGCAAGCAAAATCCTCCTACATAATAACGACTGAAAAGCTGCAAGTGGGAACCAGAAACAGACCTGGGATGCATTTAGCTGCTAGAATAGAAAATTATATTTAATATAACACAGTTAGATCTATGTGTACATACACCTAACAATATTTATAATAAAAGAAAAAAAACAGGAGGGCTCAGATTGCATAAGCAAAGCAGAACTA
This sequence comes from Bucco capensis, assembly GCA_013396975.1. NCBI lineage: Eukaryota > Metazoa > Chordata > Aves > Piciformes > Bucconidae > Bucco > Bucco capensis. The sequence continues at coordinate 197,511 of VWZO01003001.1, read as the reverse complement.
AGTGTTGTCTTCGCTTCCTAAATGCTCCTGTTTTCACATTAACCTCTTCCATCTGTTTGGGATCTGACCTCAGCAGCTGGGCCAGACGTATTCATCTTCTTGCCCATGATGTTCCCATATAAGGTGATCTCTCTTCGCCCATGGAGCACGATTTTCATTTGCTCAGGTTTCCTTCCACTCTGATTTGCTGGCCTCTATGGTGCAGCTCTGTCAGTTTTGCAAGGCAGTCATCTACACAGCGGTAGCTATAAAGGGAGGAGAAAGTCAGGAGGGAGTAATGAAGCCATGCCTGCAGATCTAAAGAGCTCTGGATAGTTTATTTGCAGGCTTTGTTCTTTTCCTTCTGCACGTTGCCTCTGCACGATGCCTTTTCAACAAGCAGTTTCCAGAAGCCTTTCCCAAGCAATATAAAACATAAGCCCTATCTAGAGAACTGGATGGAACTACAGGGCTGAACTGTTATACTTTCATTACTGTTTACCTAATGATTTAGGGAACTTTGCTCAAAATCCTATGTCATTCTCCATGCAAACTAACAGGAGTTTGGAAAACACCTCCAGAATTATACCACAAACATATATGAACACTGACCTTTGGTTCTGTGTAACACCGATTCAGATACAGCATTACCCCAACTGAGGTCACTTAAGGCAAGTTAAGTGTCAACAAATATCTCAGCTGCTTCCTGTAATATTTACCCACGGCTGCACTGAAAGGTATCATCTCTTTTATGTCTGTGATGATTCTGTTGTGACACTGAGCTAAGCCTTAGACTTTTTAAGCAGGAAGTCTGAGACACCATTGCAGACTGTCAGTATCAGGCAGCAGGTGGACAGCCTGGGGTAGCAGAATGGCTTCTTTGGGCTGCACACAAAATTAGCACAAAACTGCTGGAACAAAGGATCATGAAAACATGCAACCTTAAGGACACCACAGAATCACACACTTTCCCCAAATTGGGTAGTCCCACAAAACTGGACTGCAATGTATGATTTTGCTCCTGCCTTCAATCAATCGAGCTTTCAAAGAGATGGGTAAACCAGAGCTCAGCCAGTCTGGGTCTAATGATGTCTGGTCTTGGAGGTCTCCTACCTCAAGAGTCAGAACAATCAGATTTCGTGGGTTTCTACCATGACAGAGTGAAACAATCTCATAATCTTTTTTTTCCCTTCTTACCTTGGTGTTTTCTAAAGTTTTCAGACATCTTTCCTCTTCTTTATCTGTTGCCTCTTTAACATTACAGAGACAGGAGAAGAGGGGAACAGTCCTTTGCTTCCTGGAAGGTGTGGGGACTGAAACAGTTGTAAAGGAGAATCTCAGAGCAGCACCTTTCCACTGTACCCAGCACAGATCCCTCTCCACACCCAGCACTGTGAGCACAATCACTCTGTCCTCTGCACCAAGGTCTGAAGGAAGGTTGTGTATCACTATTTACAGAAATGGTGTTTCTCTAGTATTAAGTGGTGCACCTGCATCCACTACATCCTGTTACCTATTAATGCAGCCAGCATGGAGCAGACCTGGCCCTCAGTGCCTCCACAGAAACACAGTTTTAACCTCCTGTCTCTGCATATTCTATATGCTTAAAATACTCATCAGAAGAAAAGTGTAACTGATACCAGGAAAGCATGTCAAGAGAAAGTACATCTCTTCTGGGAACTTGTAGGTAAATATGATTCCTAAAGGTCAGTATACAGACTGAAAGCACAAAGGAAACATGATCTGGTTTTAAAGTTCAAATCCAGGAGTCAGGAGACTTGGATTACGTTCCTGGCTCTACCACAGCTTTCATGGACAATCACAAGCAACCCATCCATCCCTTTAGCCAGTTAAAAGCTAGGATACCAATGCAGTGTCACTTTTCCGGCTTCCCCTGCAGACCAGTAAATTAGTATTTTAGGGAAGTATTTTCTGTTCCTCAGAAAGAAAAAGGAGCTAACCTAAGATTGACGCAGCGCTTAGAATTGCAAAGCATTACATTTATGATTGCTATTTACTGAGTCAAATTCTGCAGTGATTTACAAACTGTGCATTTCAATTGGCACCAATTTAGTATGACTCACTGCATATTTTAATCCATCATCTGTGGACTCACATGGGATTCTAAGACTATCCAAGAAGCTAACTGCAATTAGCAGAGGCTCCAAAATCCAACTATTTAAGGTCCAAGCATGCGTTTTGAAGGATCTGCAGCAAAAAACTTACAGATTGAGAGAACTCAAGCCTTCAAGTTCCACTTTAATACAGTCTATTTCTGATTGCTGTTTCTGAAGCTCCTGTCCTTGTTGCAGATTTACAATAGCTAACACTAGGTATTTATTGCTACTTTGTGGCACACAGCCAACTGATGTTCAACTCTCCAGGACATAAATTGCCCTTTTCCCCTAATGAAGCCTGGGAACAGATCCAGCATTCCTGCTCCACAAGGATCCTCTGAGCACTTTTTCATTTCAAAGAAATGAAGTAATCATTCACCTGATACCTACATCAGCCACACTTGACATCTCTTTATGCTGTCAAAGACTGCCAGAAATCTTAATTGGGTAACAGCACCAATCTGTTTGTACATCTCCTACACATGCGACAACAGCCTCCCTCTGAAGGAACCGCAAAGCTAAGTATATACTTTAACGGGTGAATCTCAAACCTATTTCTGCTGTTCCTTGCATCAAGAGCACTTGTGCTGTGAAGACGCCACACGAAAGACTCGTCCTGTGGTGTGTAGGCCTCAGAATCACCAACAGCGACCGCAGCCATGCTTCCCACACGGCAAAGCTGCATCGACCCTTCCCTACTGCTATTCCCCTCTGCCGTCCAGCGACGGTGCTGCCCCTCTGCCCCACGCATGGCGTCGGGCTGGGCCTGCTCCTGTGCACCCAGCACCAGCTGCCCTCTGGTCAGGAGCTGGGGATAAAACCCCAAATCCTGCCCAATTTAGGGCCGGGAAGGCGCCAGATTTGAACTTCTCATAGCCCCGCCGGGCTGGCAGGTAACGCGGCGCGGCAGGAAAGGGCTGTCTGGGGCTAGGCCGCGACATCGTCCAGAGGCCTCTCAGCGCGGCCTGGCTCCCCTCAGGCGGCAGACTGCTGCGAGGGCACCGAAAGAAGCGAGGAGAGAGCAAACATCCGCCCTCCTCCAAGAGAGTTCCGTACCGCGCTACGCTCCTGCCAGCCCGGCCCCGTCATCACGCCTCTGCGCACGCGCGGACACCTTCCCGCTCGCGCGCCTTGGCAAGACCGCGCGGCGGAGGAAGTGACGTCATCGCCATGGCCCGGCAACCGTAACCACGGTAACCGGGAGGAGCGCGGGCGCGCGGGGAGCGGAGGAATGAGGCCGCTCTGTCTCCTCATGTCCCCCGGGAGGCCTGGCTGGTGGTAGGGGCTCGGCCATGGTCTCTGTGAGTGGCTAGGCCTTTCTTCGTAGGCCACGGGGCTCTCCCCGCGGCTCAAAGGGGGTGGTCGGGCCGGGCTCCGCCGAGTCCGCTGCCAGCTGAGCGCCTCTGGGCTGCCGTGGGCCTCACTGAGGTAGTGCCTTCACCCGCCCTGCCAGCAGCCCTCAGCTTCCCTCGCCGAAGCTTTGTGACATCTCTTTTGTCTTTTTCGCTGAGATTTTTTTTTTGAGGACGCGATTATGGGTGATCAAATCCAGTTCATTGTTGAGAAGCTCAATCAGGAGCCCTTCAGGAAGAACTACAATTTAATCACGTTTGACTCCTTAGAGTCAATGCAGCTGTTGCAGCTGCTCAGTGATGTTCTGGGGGAGATTGACCCAAAGGTAAGGAAGGCAATCAGAGGTGCTCAGACCTGTGTAACTGTGAACATTTTACATGGACTTGGCACATAAATTTGCATTTATTTACATCTGGCTCTGTATAATCTCATGGCACGTTTGGTTTACCAAAATAGCTTGTATGAATCTTCCTGGAAATAAATGGGCCTGGCAAGAAGCCTTTCTGTCTGTACATCTATGTGTTTTTCGCAAACAAGCAAATGTTTCTTGGGCCAGGGATCTGGGGATCCTCCCTTTGAGACAGGGATCATCCCTTTGAGACATAGCTTCCTGTCCCCCAGAGACTGTATATTTTGCCTTGGGAATGAGGATACAGATCTTACTTTGGTTCATACTAACAACTGCTGTGTTCTTAAGTCAAAAAGCAGGTTGTGTCTTGCACGTGTAAACAGGGCAGGAAATGATCTGGAACTGAACCTCATGACTTAGCTGTTGCAATAGATACTGAATCTCTTTTATTTGAAGCTACCAAAAGTGTGTGTGTAAAATCAGAAGGAATCATTCATACATCTGGGACACAGATACATGTGCCTTGGTGTGCTTGGATATCTGACTTCCTTGGTGGAAGGAAACAGTTTGTCTGCATAGATGAGATCCCATGAGCAGGGGCAATGTATACCTAGAACAAATGTACCTGAATACATATGTTGGAGAAAAATCCATATAGAAGAGTATTGAAGTTTAGTGATAAAAAGGATGTTCTGTATAGAGCATGTCACTTCATCAACATACAATGTGACAAGTGGATAAAGTTAATTCTTTTAGTGTTGCTAGTTAATTAACATGACTTGAACAAACTGGATAATTAATTTATTTTTTAAAAACTATTTAGCATGCTGTTGACATTAGAGAGGAGCTGCCAGAACAAACAGCTAAGAGAATGTTGAGTCTTCTTGGTATCCTTAAATACAAACCTCCAGGAAGCATAGCAGACATGTGAGTATCTTTTTGTCTACAAATCACAGTAAAACATCGTTTACAGCTTATACAGTAATGACCTCTAAGGTCATTAATTCAGTAGTTATGTGTATTTTTGACCTGCACTATGCCAGTGGGTATGTGTAACACCTTGAAGAGAGCTCTTCCCTTATCCCTACAGAGTATGGCCTAGGGGATGGCAGCAGAAGGCTCCTGCAGGTGTAGACTGCCCTCGGCCCCCGCTGCAGGCACTGCTATCGCGGAGCCAGCCAGGAGAGGGTGCCGCATGACTGGCAGGGTCAGTCCCTTCGCCGTCCTGTTCAGACCAGCCACCCGAGGCTGGACTGCACCCTCCTGCGCCCAGTTGTAACTCAGAAAACCCACAGTCGTCCCACATTGTCTTTATTCCCAAAGAATATCGTGGAAAAGAAGTGTCCTTGTTGCTGGCTTTAGCCTTTTCATGTGTTACGGGGTTTTTCTCTGCCTCAAGGTAGCAGAGTGGGGATCATAAGTACCAAATTGACATCATGAGTGTTTTCTCTTTTAACAGCATTAAGAAAGTGGAGAGGGAATGTCAAAATATTGCAAATTGTTTGTTCGAAGCCAGAGTTCTTTAGTTGGAGATTTATTGGTAGTTTCTTTTTGTTGTTTGTGCACAGGAGTGCCTTTCGCCAAGGGTTGGTTACTGGAAGCAAACCTGTCATTCATCCTCTCTTACATTGGCTTCTGCAGAGGACTAATGAACTCAAGAAGAGAGCTTACCTGGCACGTTTCTTAGTAAAATTGGAAGTGCCAGCAGAGTTCCTACAGGATGATACTGTGGCTGACACCAACAGACAGGTACAATTTTTCATGAATGCCAACATCTTGTGTAATTGAATTAATTAAAGTGCCAGTAGGAGGAGGGATAAATGAATTGGGGAGTTACTGTTGAGATAAGTGTTGAAGTTATGTTAAGAGCATGTTGGGATTCAGAGTGAGCAAAGACTCATAATAAGAAATATGCCTTAACCACCTTCCTTCCAGCAACCCTGAAATTGTATATTAATAGGTAGCATTGAATTAAAAAGGTTTTAAGGCCATTAATTACTAGGTGTTAAATAATGCTCATTGCCACATTGGCCAAGACAGATTTTTATTTCCTGATTTTTAAACACTTTTTCCTATAAAATATGACATGGATATTTTTGATTTTATAAATAACCACTTCAAATTAGTTCAGAAAATGTTATGATCAGAACCCAATGTCTCCTGTCAATTAATTATATAATGTTTAGCACCCAATATTTATATTAGCCTTATCCAGCTTCAGCCATTAATTTCTTTGTGAATAAGTAAAAAGTGTCCTTTTCCCTGGCTGACATTCCTGTTCATTATGTTCACACTTCTTTTGCGAGCATTAAATATTGATTTTTAGATAGTCAGAGTAGTTGGGTTTGAAATGTAAAGCTTAAAGTGAACTAAAGTTATGGGTTTAGATCTATATTATCTGAGGTACATATCTACCTAACTTTTATCTTGTTTTCTATGCTTTGTTGTGTGTAGTGACTTGAACATCACAGTGTTTTTGAATGATTATAACAGGTTACTTGATTTATTAACCGTGCACCAGCGAAGCTGTATAGTCTGGCTGCTGCTTGGCTAAGCCTTTTAGTTTTTTGTTACCATTAACAATATTGAATTTATAACCTGGAATAACTAAGCAGAAGCAGCAGAGAGGGAAAGGAATGCAGACTGTATGTTTTTTCAGTATGTCACAGTCTTAATATGTATAAATATCCAGCTCTGTTATTTCCATTACGTAGGATGTGTTCCTTTTGGGGATTACAGTAATATAACCATCTTATTAAACTAATACTCTGCTGATTAACCCAAAACAGAAGCTGGGGCAATATACTACCTTCATGTAATTTAACATTACAGTGCAAATACTTAGATACTCTGAATTAAGGAATTTAGCCTAAATTCTTTAGTTCTACAGGTTTAGCAATAGTGTTTTTTAAGAGAAACATTTAAAATACGAGAGTTTGGAGAACTTAGCACATGGTCAAGTTTTATGGGTGTATAGAATCAAGCTCAAATGTACTTTTGTAAATTATATTTAAAAGGTACTCACAGTACTTGCCACCTTCTCAAGTGTGGTGTGATTTGGACATCAGATTGGCTGCAGTATATAATTAAAATAGGAAAGAACTTGAGGCATAAATCTAGTTGTCCAATCTTCAGTGAGTTGCCCCCAGGTGCCAGGGATCTTTCTTCCTGCTCTAGGAACCTGAGTCATCTTTGAAGCCTGTTACTTATTTCAGGTGCACATGAGGAGACTGCAGCTTTTATTTGCTGAAAGTGAGAAACCTTCTCCTTGTTATGAGCTGGTAAACTGTGCTATGCCCTTGTTTGAATCTTTCCATTGGTCTTGAAATGTTATGTCCCAATAAGGACACATAAACTCCCCTCTCCAAAGAGGTGGAGAATCCACACGAAGGAAAGCTGTCAGACATCAACAATCATGCATACAGTTTGCTCAGAGACCTAACAAATAATTTGTTTAGGCACTTCACTTCTATGATGCAAAAGTGATACAACACAGGCCAGTTGTGGTTTTACCCCTAGCTTTTTGTATCTCATTCTGGATTGTCCAGCATGTGCATACCTTACCATACCTTTATTTACCTTTTAATCAAGCTCCTTCACTATTCTTTTATTTTCTTCTCAGGAGCCATTTTACTGCTGTTTTTTGGAATTCATTCCAGCTTGTCAGTGTGTGCCTGATATTAAAACAACCAGAAATGAACAGAGTATTCAGGATATGGTTCCCCAGGGGTTTAGAGAGTAGAATTACTGCTTTGCTGCTGAGGGATATGATGCCTTTGTTTGAACTGGCCTTTGCTCTTACCATTTTCTGTTCAACATTCATATCACTTGCTCTTTCCAGGAAGTGAAAGATGACTTGATATTGTCTTTTTATAGATTTTCCCATCTCTTTGAATGGCTGTTTCTGTGGAGATTATCTTTCCTTCTAGCTCAGCCTGCATTTCTCCAAGTTGAATCTAAATTTGTTTCCTATCCATATTTCTAAACTCTTTCTGTCCCCTGTTATTTCTCTACCCACACAGACTTTCACACTGCCTCTCAGTTTAAGATTACTGGTGGGCAATGTACTGGTGTGGAAGTAGCACACTGTCTACTTCTAACTCCCAAACTACATCTCTGTGAGGTACTGAGGGCATGATTATACAACATGTCAGAACTGCTCCTCACATGTTAAGTCAGGTGTGCTCTTGGGCCACTTTGCTGGATTGAAAATCAGTGCTCAGTAAATTCAAGCCCAGTTGTCTCCATCAAGCATGTTGTTAGGTTGAGCTCTTCCTTTTGGGGCTGATAAATTTATGTATGTGGTATACATGGATTTGTAGTAAGAGAATAATTTGCTACTATAGCCTTGTCCCTTTCAGATAGCATCTTCCTGTTTTGAAGATACACTATGTATTACAAGGGAAGAGGTGGAAATCCTGAAGAAATTGTGACACTTCTGAGTGTAACTTCAAATGGAAGATAATTCACTTTATAAGCTGACAAGCCTTTGTGATGACAAAATGCCTTTAAATCTCGTTTCCACCATATTTTATCTCCATATTTACTGTCTTACTACTTCAGCAAAATGTTGACTTGAAATGCCTTAGAGCTCATTCTGCATGGGTTTTATTTTGTTTTATAGTATGAAGAACTGATGGAAGCATTTAAGAACTTGCATAAGGAGTGTGAGCAGCTCAAAACATCTGGTTTATCTACTGCAGAAATAAGAAGGGTAAACAAAATCTGACAAAATGGTGCAATTTTTATTTAGATTTTTTGGTGGCTCTTGGTTCTATTTTTGTTGGTTTTGTGAACTCATTGCAATGTACAAGTTGCACAGTTCAGAGCTGGTAAAGGCACTGCAGCTGCCTTGTGGAAGCTGTTCTCTGTTGGCAAACAGATTAGAAGGTCCTCAGTCGTGCATAGAACTGAGCTTTCTGAAGCAGATTGGGAAACAAGGCTGCCAAGGTTCTGTTCAGCATGATTTTCAAATATAGGAACTCCCTTTCCTCTGAATGCAAACTAATACAAAGCCTTTTGCTTTACTGGTACAGGGTCATAATTTCAGAAGGTGTTGAATGAATTAAGAGCTCATGTCCACAAGAAATGTGGACTTAACCTCTGTGGTTAAGTAAAGATATTTGTTCTGTTTCAACAAGATATTTCAGTGTGGGTGCAGCTTTCCAGTAAGACATATGGACAAGTTAAGCAAATGTTGAGGAGAAGCTTGAATTGGGAGAATTTATTTCCCTTTCATAACTATCATTCTCTGGAATCTTGCTGTTGTAAGATAAGAGTAAAGAAGAAGAAGAATTGGATACATGCTTTAGCACTAGGAAGTCTTTCTTCTAACATGATTTTAATACAAAATTGGCAGGAAACATCACTTGTGTGCAACTTTGTGCAAAATTGTCTGCCAGGAAGTGGGTAATGCTGGGAACATTAAGAACATATGTTAGACTGCTTCAGGTGCTGAATTCATGCTGATTTTGCCTTGGTTGTCTCTGTTTGTTTGTTTTTATGTTAGAGAAATCCACCTGCTTTTATTTGAATTGTTCACACTAATGCTCAAGGATGCAGCTGAAGGAATGTTAGCATAAAGAGAGTGGGAACTGTGGGGGCAG